>VMDR010001021.1:0-154235 GCA_007922815.1 Macrotus californicus
CATTCTTCAGGTGTCAGGCCTGTTTCCAGGTGCCTGCAACAGCTTTAGGGATCACCACCTGGGTGTGTGCACCAGCTTCCAATTCCCAGTGGCAGCAAACGGAAACCACTCAACCCAGTATCAGTAGAGGGGGCTTTGAAAGTACAGGGGATGAGGGGCTGAGAAGTTCTCTGGCAGGGCTGGGCATGCTGCATGCTGAGACTCTAGACATGCCTGAATACGACACTGTCGAACTGGGAAGATTTAACATTTTTCACTTAAATAATTGGACCCTATCCAGCAAAACCATAGGGAAGTACCCAAGGATGTGAATCACCTCACCTTGCCATGTGGATGGGGAAACCACCATTAGACACCAGGTGTGATGGAGGATGCCCCAGGTTGGGGCAGTGGGGTGTCTGGGTGTCCCATCCTTGGGCACCTGTCTTGGAAGCGGCCACATGATGCTCAGGTTCAGGTGATCTCCATTTATACTATGACCCAAACTCAGCCCAGGTCTGTGCAAAGAGAGGGCCCACCTCCTTCCTTCCAGAGGGTCATAAGGAAAATCAACTAGGAGGTGACAGTGACACAAAAGAACACAGGCAGACAGTGACTTTGAACATTTCACCCCAAACCCTCTCAAGCCTGCAGGTAAGCTCAGAGAGTGAAGTAGTGCTACCTGGACAAGGAAGAGGAGCCAAGGAATAGCCCAACATCTAGACCTCAGCCTCACAGCCGGACTCCAGGATTATCACGGGGGAGGTCATCCCAAGAGCTTCCTGAACTCAGAGTGAATTGGAAGAGAATATAGAGCGTACTGGAGACTCAAGAACAGATGATAGAACTATCGTGGGAAGTTAATGTATGTCCCCAATTCATTTACCTATCAATGCCTTCTTGACTAGAACAGCAAAATAAAAGTCAGAATGGTTTATTTTATCCTTACAACAGAAAGCTACTTAAATAATGTCATGTGACATAGCTTATGGAATAAAACTATTTTCCATGTTCATGGATCAGACGATTCAATATTGTTAAAATGGACGAAATCCCAAACTGATCTACAGATGTAACATAAGTCCTATCAAAACACAGCTATTATCTATTGTGCAGAAACCCAACCTGATAGTAATTCATATGGAAATGAGGGGACACAGAGCAGTCAACACAAGCTGGAAAAAGAGGAAACAGCTGGAGGACTTAAATGTCCCAATTCCAAAGCCCACTGTGAAGCCACCACGGATGAGAACACTGCAGACTGGCATAACGGTGACAACAATTGAATAGAATCGGGATCCCACAGATGTACCCTCACGTGATCAGTCAATTGACTTTTGACAAAGTGCCAAGACAATTCAATGACAAAGGATCGTAGTTCCAGCCAGTGGTGCTGGGACAACAGACATGCACCTGCCAAAGAACTAAGTGGGTCTTGCTTCTCGCACCACACAAAATATTCCCTCAAAATGGATCGCAGAACGAAATGCAAAGTCTAAAGCCATAAAATTCTTCAAGAAAGCTGGTGTTGATGGGAGAGACCTGGTTCTTCCTGCTGACGCACGTAAAGAATTCCAGATTGGCAAATCTATTAGCGTGTCATCAGTTTATTAGTGACCCGTTCCCATGGAAGAGAATGGGACTGGGTAGAGCGGGCAATGAAAGGCAAAGGTTCAGGGAAAAGCGGGGCAGCACAAGTAAAAGAGGCTGAAGACCGGGGTGGCAAGCCCCTGGGTGGCCAGAGGCCCGGTGGCCCGAAAGCCAAGAGTGCACCCTGAAACCCCAAGAGAGAGCGAGTCCTTTGTTCTGAGGACTTACATAGTCAGTGCGGTGGGAGAAAACAGTTACATAGTGATTGATGGGTAAATGTGGTGCCAGCTTTCCTGGGGGAATGTGACCACCCAAAGTTAGGTGTGTGTGGGGTCTGTTAGCCCGGATCCTTCTCTTGCTCCAGATTCCATTTGTTCCTCTTGTTGTAAAACAGATACATCACAGGAGGCAGTTATTTAAAGTTGGGGCACTTTCCAAAGTTATTCATGGGCTCTTTCTGTGAGCATCAGGGACTCCCTCGTAAAACAGATCGTGACCAGAGGTAGACAATTCACCAAAGTTGTTTTAGGGGCTTCTTCTTTGGGCACCGGGGACCCTCTCCCGCATTCCAGGCCCTGGCATGAAAGCACAGTTTCGAGGCTTGCTTTCCCAGATAGTGGAAATGCTACATGCAATTGCAAGGGCCTCCCTTCTTTCTTGCTAATGTAGTGTTTCTTGTGATGTTGGAACACTTGGCGATATTATCAGACCAGGCTCAGGACTGCTGAGTTAGTGGGTGAGACCTGTCTCCCTCTTCCCCCCTGCCTTGGTTTACCATTCAATCTACCTAAGTGATAAAGGCGTTTCCTGGCAACCAGGATGCTAGACGCTGGCCAGTAACAGCAGTGCAGCCTCAGAGTTCTGCCTGTGCTATTTCCTGCCTCACGAGGAGTAAATAAATCTTCGTGACCTAGAAGAGGAAAGCAAGGGTGTCTTAGATGACAACAAAAGCAGGAGAGAAAAGAGGAAAAACAGATCAATTAGATTTCATCAAAATGAAAAACTTGAAAGGACATCATCAAGAAAGTGAAAAGGCAATTCACACTGTGGAAGGAGATATTTGCAAATCAGACGCCTGATAAAAGAATTTAATTCAGACAATAATAATAAGTCAATAGTCAAAAGTAAAATAAAGAAGAAATGTGAAGGATACAAACATTTCTTGAAACAAAGTACAAAAATGACCAGGAAAAGCATGAGACGCTCACTGTTTTCAGTCACTAGGGAAATCGCAATGAGAAACACGTGATACCACTGCACACCACGTGTGCACAGACGTCCACGCAAGCATCAGTGACAGTTCACAGTCAATGTTATTTTGTGTTAGTTTCAGGTGCACGGCGGCATCATGGTCAGACAAGCATGTGCTGTACATGCTGCTCCCTACCCCTGCTATTAAAGTGCCCAGCTGGACCGCGCACAGTTATGACAATATTACTGACCATGTGTATTCCCTGTGCTGTACTGTGCGTCCCTGCACTAATTTTGTGACTACCGATGTGTACTTTTTCCTCCCTTCACCTTTTTCTCCCAATCCCCCCAACTCCTCTCCCCTTTGGCAACCATCATTCTGCTCTCTGTATTGGTGAGTCTGTTCCTGTTTGTTTGTTCATTTATTTTACATGGCAGCTTTATTCTTAACAGTCACCAGTGGAGATTGAAAAACCCCAATTTCCATCAGCTGATGAATGGATAAATTAAAGGTGGGATAGCCATGCAGTGGGTTATCACTGACAACAGAAAGAAACTTTGAGCCCTGGCTGGTGTGGCTCAGTGGGTTGAGCACCAGGCTGCAAAGGAAAGGGTTGCTGGTTCGATTCCCAGTCAGGGCACATGCCTGGGTTGTGGGCCAGGTCCCCAGCAGGGAGGCACACCAGGGGCAACCACACCTTGGTGTTTCTCTCCTGCTCTTTCTCCCTCCCTTCCCCTCTCTCTCAAAATAAATTTTAAAAATCTTTAAAAAAAAAAAAAAAGAAAGAAATGATGGACTGAGGCACTACGGCCTGCATGAACCTTGCCTCCTATGCAAAGTGAAAGAACCAGTCCCAAAAGTCCACGTAGGATTCTGCTTCTGTGAAATGTCCAGAGGAGTCAAACCCATAGAGACAAGAAGTAGATTAGTGGTTGCTGGGGGGCTGGGAGGAGGGGGTGTCGGGAATTAGTGGTGATGGTTGCCCAACTAGGTAAATACACCTTTCAGAGAACCACTGACTTATATATGTTAAATGTTTAAAATGGTGGGTTTAAAGTTGTTATATAAACTCTAGGTCAGAAAATTACTATTGAGAAGTAAAGCAACTTGGGGGTGGGGTGACAAGGGAGAAACCCAGCCCCAGACGTATTAGTTTGAAGGCGGTGTCCCCCCAGGTCCCCGAAGGAAACCTAGTCCACGTGAGTACACGTGCATTGCTGCACACCTGCACCGCTGGTTCTTGGTGTACGTACACTCAGACCCTAGGTATTTTCCCTTTAACGTGATACTGTGAGGATATTCTATGTCACTGAAATATCCGTGGAACAGAAACAAATTAGGTACCAATGAGATCCGTCTTGGTACAGCCAGACCGTGCCACAGTACTCAGCCATTAGAAAGGCTGACACGCTGAGCCCTGGCCCGTGTGGCTCAGTGGGTTGATTGCCGCCTGTGAACCACAGGGTTGCAGGTTCAATTCCCGGTGGGGGGCGTGTGAGAGGCAACCACACATTGATGTGTCTCCCCCTCCCTTCCCTTCTCTCTAAAAACAAATCAAATCTCTAAAAAAAAAAGAAAGAAAGAAAGAAAAGAAAGCCTGACATGAATGGACGGGTCCCCAGGAAAAAAAATATTTTCAAATTACATTGAAAAGGCCAAAGAGTGGAAGATATACGTGTGTACATTTAAAACAAAAAAACATTTGTTTCAATAAGCACTCACACAATGTTTGATATGCTCCGGGCACGGATGGAAATTCTTTACAATTATGAGTTCATTTTACCTGGTTTTCATCACCACTTTCCAGTTCAGGAAACTGAGGCACAGAAGCCATCGTCACTTACTCAGGTCACACAACTAATAGCAGGGTGGCGTCTGACCTGGGGACCCCAGAGCAGAGTTCCTGCTCCCCCAGCACCTGGTACCTCCCATCATGTCAGTGCAGAACCTTCTGGAAGGTCAAACTAGGCACTGTCGTCGATATGTGCCTTTTGAGGGGAGGGAGACAAGGGTTAAGGATGGGGAGGAGCTTTGCTTTACATTTTATTTATTCTCGAGCTGCTTATATTTACAACGTGCTCTTATATATAAAATCAATATAAGTCCAAAATAAAGTAAGGTAAATCATCAGCAATTCCAATATGGAAAGACTGGAAACATTCAAAGATTAAAAATTAATCTTTATATCTAATATTTACATTAATTACTAACGATTACAAAAGAGAAATAAACAGATCCTTAAACCCAACCTCTGTGTTTCCATCATCGATGATAAAAAAGAAAAATCAAATCACAGCTGGAGAAAACCCCGTGAAGAGTAAATTACTGCTGCTCACCGAGTCTCCCATCAGTACTGACTTTGGATTTCTACAGTTAAACGCTTTTGCCAAATATTTTGTGAGAAGATTTAAAAATATTTTTGAGATGTTTTCACTGGAAAAATTTCTAGTGTGTAAGAGTATGCCCACGAAAGGATGTAAATTGGGTGCAAAACTTAGTGTTTCCCCGAACCGAAGAGTACTTGACCTTTCCGAGGTCGTACTTCCAGGCATGTCCTGGGCCCGCTCTGAGAAGCGCACATGCGCTCTGACTTAGAAATCAAAACCCCAAACCTCAGTCTGACGGTCCCTAAATGCTACTCGCCCCGCCTTACCCGAGGACGCGGGCCCTGCCCGCCCTCCGCATCAGCAAATCGTGTCCCCGCCCGGTCCCACCACAGCCCTGTCACCCACCTTCATGTCCCCTAATTGAGGACGTTTCCACTTGTCCACTTTCACCCCAAACAGTAGTGGAACCCCTTCCCGGGTCCTGGACTCTCCCAGCTACAACTGACAGGGAAGGAACCGCGGTCACAGGCGACAGGCTCTGGGACACCAGAGGCCCAAATTCCGAAAGAGGGAGCGGGCTGGGGGAGGACACTCCGGGTTCGCGCGGGTCCCAGGGGCCTGGAGGAAAAGACGCACGAGAGCCTGGGGGTGGAGCAGGGGACGCCCAGGACCCTGGACAGAGTCCCTCGGGGACCCAGAGTCTCCCCCCGGTGGCCCAGTCCCGCGGACTGTGGGTTTCCCTGCGGAGGAAGCCTGAGCGCCACCTGCCGCGCGCTTCCAGCGACCCGCGCTTTGCCGCCTCCCCACCCCACTCTCCGACCAGAACAGCGCCCACACCAGCAGCGGGTCCCCAACCTCGCGCATGCGCTCTGTGGTTCTGGGCAAATCCTGCCCATCTCAGGCCAACCACCTGCTGCTGCAGTGCTTTGTCCTGAAACGATCTGGAGTCCCTGGACCAGGGACCCATTTGTCCTCCGTCCCGCACACACAGTACAGAGCTGTGAGAATGCTCTTTTTTTTTTTTTTTGACAAGCAACTGGAAGACACACAGCCTCTACCAACTTGGGGCTGTCCCACACCTGCACCTGAAATTCATGCACTTCAGATCCTCCCTCCGGCTTCTCGCCCAAACTCGGCGCCTGCGCAGGAAGGGCCCAAGCCTCCAGGCAGACAGGGACCCCGGCCCGTTATGCAATCCCTAGTTCTGCAGGATTTACTATGACACCAGTAGGGAGGGGATGACAGCTCTGAGAGCCCCCCGTGAAAGTTAAAGTAAGACGTGAGGATGAAATGTGGTGTGTGGTTCTGAATTTGGCCTCTTTGTTATAAAGGCAGCTTTGCAACGGCTGGCGAAAGCTGAAGGAGCTCTGAGGATTAGATGGCTGTGATGTATTATGTGAATTTCCTGACCTTGGATTTGGTTTTGCTGGGGAGGTGCCCTTGTTTGCAGCAATTACACACGGAAGTATTCAATCGGGAGCTGATGAGGCGTTATGTTGGCCGCTTATTTTCAAATGGTTTAGGAAACAAAAGCGAGGTGATAATATTTATCTCACAGGATAGATGTGAGGATTAAATTATACGATGTGAAAACATACCATTTCTTGGCACATAATCTTTCAATGAATTGAGGATGTTATGCTGTAAAATCGACACTAAAAATATGTAATCAATGTGACCTTTATCTGTATGTTGCTATTTCTTCACAAGCAAACACACATTTTTAGGTGTGTATGTTGGTGCGTATATCATCGCATCCATCCCAATTTATACCACCAGAGGGCACCTCAGGTTTAGGTTTCGGGCTTGACTGATTTTTTTTTTCTTTCTTTCTTTTTTTAGTTTGAATAGACCAGTGGTTCTCACATGTTTTGGTAGTAGAACTCTTTTATACTCTTAAAAATTATTGAGGATTAGCCCTGGTTGGTGTGGCTCAGTGGATTGAGCTCTAGCCTGCGAACCAAAGGGTTGCCGGTTCAATTGCCAGTCAGGACACATGCCTGGGTTGCAGGCTGGGTCCCCAATAGGAGGCTGTGTGAGAGGCAACCACACATTGATGTTTCTTTCCCTCTTTCTTCTCCCTCCATTCCCCTCTGTCTAAAAATAAAAGAAATAAAATCTTTCAGATCCTCAAGGGAGGCATAGGTAGGGACACTTCGCCTCCTTGCACAACCACAAAAAGGATCACAACCAACCCCCAAACAAAAAACACTTGGAACTGCCAGAAAATCAAACTGTATGGAAATCCCACAGCCAAGGTTCTAAAGAAGCCATATTCATCCAGACAGTGCACTAAGACAGGGAGTCAAAGCAGCTCTACCTAAAACACAGAAACAAACACAGGGAGGCTGCTGAATTGAGGAGACAAAGAAATATGACCCAAATGAAAGAACAGAACAAAACCCGAGAAAAAGAGATAAGTGAAACAGAGATAGCCAACCTATCAGATACTGAGTTCAAAACACTAGTAATAAGGATGCTCAGAGAACTCACTGAGTATGGCAAAAGCATGAGAGGAGAAATGAAAGCTACACTAAGTGAAATAAAGAAAACTCCACAAGGAACCAACAGTGGAGGGAAGGAAGCTTGGATTCAAATCAATGATTTGGAAGATAAGGAAGAAATAAACAATCAACCACAACAGAATGAATAAACAAGAATTCAAAAATACAAGCAGAGAATAAGAGGACTCTGGGACATCTCCAAAAGTGCCAACATTCAAATCATAGGAATACCAGAAGAAGAGGAAGAGCAAGAAATTGAAAACTTATTTGAAAAAATAATAATGAAAGAAAACATCCTTAATTTGGTGAAGGAAACAGACATACAAGTCCAGGAAGCACAGAGAATCCCAACAAGTTTGACCCAAGAGGACCACACCGAGACATATCATAATTAAAACACCAAAGGTTAAAGATAAGGAGAGAATCTTAAAAGCAGCAAGAGAAAAGCAGACAGTTACGTAGAAAGGAGTTCCCGTAAGACTGTCAGCTGATTTCTCAAAACAAACTTTACAGGCAAGAAGGGACTGGCAAGAACTATTCAAAGTGATGAAAAGCAAGGACCTGCAACCAAGATGACTCTATCCAGCAAAGCTATCATTTAGAATGGAAGGGTTAATAAAGTGCTTCCCAGACAAGGTAAAACTAAAGGAGTTCATCATCACCAAACCATTATTATATGAAATGTTAAAGGGATTTATTTAAGAAAAAGAAGATCAATACTATGAACAGTAAAATGACAACAAATTCACATCTACCAACAACTGCATCTAAAAAATAAAAACAAACTAAGCAAACAACTAGAACAAGAACAGAATCATAGGTATGCAGATCATTTGGAGGGTTATCAGTGGGGAGGGGGAAAGGGGAGAATGGAGGGAAAGGTACAGGGAATAAGAAGCATAATTGGTAGGTACACAGTAGACAGGGGGAGGTTAAGAATAGTATAGGAAATGGAGAAGCCAAAGCACTTACATGCATGATTGGTGGACATGAACTAGCAGGGGTGTTGCTGGAGGAAAGGGGGTACCAGGCAGAGGGGGATAAATGGGGAAAATTGGGACAACTATAATAGCATAATCAATAAAATATACTTTAAAAAATTATTGAGGATCTCCAGAGTTTTTGTTTATATGGGTTATATACAATACAGTGTCCTTGTAAACCAACTCTCTGAAGGAAAAATAACCCCAGCTATCCTGCTGCTGGGGTGTGAATACTCCCACCATATCCCATTTCAAGTTAGGAAGGTGTAACAACCAGCTCACACGCCTAAAACTTGACCGTTTGGCTCTTTGCAGCCAGTAGGGGTCAGCACCAGCACACCACTGGATAGCTATTCCTTATTACCTTACCTAAATTCAAACTGAGAAAATGTTCAAAGATTTGTTTATCTACTTAAAATAGCAAGAATAAATCCATTGCCTCCTATGATCAGAGCAATGACATCATCACATGTCACATGTCCCCTGGAAGACTTCACTTACATTGGGAGAAGGAATAAGGACACTAACCCCTCACCATCACTAGGACACTAGTTTTGACCTTGTGGGCCCATGAAAGGACCTCAGTGGCCCCCGGGGGTGGGGGCGGACCACACTTCCGGAACCACTGGCTTAGACTTCCTGTTCTTAACTCTGTTCAATCCAATAGCCTCCTTTTAAAAAGTGAATGTTTTACAATATTTATCGTTATGAAATGAAATTCATACACACAGTGACTTCTACTTGTATATAATCTCTCATGTAAAAAATCACTGCAATACCTTATCTGCAATACAGAAAAGAAACAAAAGAAAAATACAGTCTACAGTCCTTTACCAGACACAAGTGTGTAAGCACCGAGGAAGTAGTTGGACTTTAGGAAGGTAGCACGTGCCCTGGCCCATGTGGCTTGGTTGGTTGGAGCATCGTCCCGCAGACTACAAGGTCACGGTTCAATTCCCATTCAGGGCACAAGCCCAGGCTGTGGGTTTGATACCCTGTTGGGGTACGTGCAAGAAGGCAGCCAATCGGTCTGTCTGTCTGTCTCTCTCTCTCTCTCTCTCTCTCCCCCCCTTCCTGTCTCTCTAACAGCAATGAAAAAAATGCCCTCATTTAATAGAAAGGTGACATGTGTATGTGGCATTTATGACATACCAGCACAGCTGGAGTCAGGACGGCCCCTGGCATCAAACACATTTGTGTTTCCACAGCGAGACCTGAGCCATTCACCCCGAACTGGGGTCAGTGCAGATTAGCAAACGAGCTTTGTCAGGTCAGGTCAGGTGGTGCCACTTTTGCAGTTATCTGGGCCTTGGCATCACCAGTACCGATGATGGGTGTGCAGTGTATTATTTCAGCAGGTCGGTGCTCAGAGGCAGAACAGAGCCAAATGTTCCTGCTTTTGATGAATTACGACCTCAGGTTGAAGGTGAGTAAGACCATATGCAGTCAGCCCTGACCAGTGTGGCCAGGTTGGGTGGGCGTCGTCAAGCAAAGCGAAGGGTGAGCGGTTCAATTCCCAGTCCAGACATATACCTAGGTCGTGGGTACTGTGCCCAGATGAGGCACGTTTGAGAGGCATGTTTCTCTCACATTGATGTTTCTGTCCCTCCCTTCCCCTCTCTCTAAAAAAAACAATCAAATATCTTCTTTTCTTTATAGCTGACATTTTGAAATAAGGCCTAAGTGAGCATATTCAGATGACTATATAGATTGTGAAAGAAGCCAAAGCAGACGGACCAGCTAGCCTGTCTAGGCCGTGCAGTGCGTCACAAGCAGCCTGGAGTCCCTGGCCTGGCCGCCATCACCAGAAGCCTGACGGATTTTCATAGGCCTCCAAGACCTGCCTTGGCCTCTGAGACTTGCTCACTGAGCCCTGAGAGAGGTATGTGCATGAGAGAGGGGGTGCTCCGGGCTCTGGGACATACCCCCTGGACTCCCAGAGTTGAGGGAGAGATTCTCCTGTAGGGGGCGCCAGGGCGCTGAGGACGTGGGCAGGGGCCTCGAGCCACAGGGCCCACCAAACGGCTGCCGGCGCCGCTATCTGCACCAACACCAACATGTACATCAGCACCCACACAGGGAAGCGTGACATGCATGAGAATTTGACATGCTTGTGACCATAGACATGACCGTGAGCTTTCACATGTTTTATTGATGACAGGTGCCTTATCTGCAGAAGCCATATAGGCACCTGTGTCTCTGTCAGTGCAACCGGCATGCATCCATGTGTCAGCACCGACAGCATGCTGACAGGAAGGTGGCATGTGTGAGGCTAAGACATAGGTCTTGATACGATGCGTGTTGTCAGAATCCACATGGGCTGCTTCTGACTTGCGTGTTAACGACCACTTGTTTTCTGACGCCAGTGTGTGTGACACTGACATACGTGGACGTGTGTGCATGTGGACCTGTGGGCAGTGAAAGTGTCTGTCTGAGCCTTGTCCATCCTCACTCTGGGCTGGAGCCCCTTGACTGACAGGGGCAGTTCTGATGAAGTTCTAGATCCCCACCACCAGGCAGAGAAGAGATGCATCCTACATGCTGGAAGGAATGAGCGACTGAATAAGCCAATAAATGAATGAACGACAGAGCCTATAACAAGAGACCAAAAGGATATTCCACATACAATAGCCAAGATACGGAAGCAATGAAATATTCATTGATAGACAACTGGATAAAAAAGCCGTGGTACATACACGCAGCGGAATATCACTCCGCCATAAAAAGTGAAATCTTACCGTTTGCGACAGCAGGGATGGACCCAGAAGGCACTATGCTAAGTGAAATCAGCCAGACAGAGAAAGACAAGTACCACATGATTTCACTTACATATGGAATCTAAACAACAAAATTAACGAACAAATCAAAACGGAAACCAACTCATAGATACAGAGAACAGACTGACGGTTGCCAGACGGAAGGGGTGTTTGGGGGCCTGGGGAGAAAAGGTGAAGGAAGGCAGTACAAACGATCAGGAAGGACATAATTACAGGGCGTTAAGCACAGCACAGGGAACATGGTCAATGATATTGTAATGACTGTGTACGGTGCCAGGTGGGCACTAGACTTATCGGCGGGGGGCACTTTGTAAGGTATATAAATGTCCGACCACTCTGCTGCGCACTTGAAACTAATATAATATTGAATGTCCACTGTGATTGAAATTTTTTAATACTTAAAAATGAATTAATGAGCAAATGAGTGAATGGCAACCCGCCTTTTGAACCCACCAGTTTCCGTGAAGCCCTCACAGACCTGATCTGGTTAAACCCATGCCTCGATCCCCATGGACGGAGGGACTGTCACGACACCCACTGCACAGGTGAGGAAACCTGCGTCCTTGGGATACTGTGTACCTTTCCCACAGCCGTACAACTTGTACATGGCAGAGCCTGGCTTTGACCCAGGTCTCCCAAGCTTCAAAATGAGCATTCTTAACCGCTGGCCCGTCCTAACTGTGATGGGGTAATCCCCTCCCCCAGTTCCTGGGACACACCGCCATCCTGCCAGGGCAGGTGCTCAGCCAGGTAGAAGAACCAAAGGCAGCCTCCTATGGCCAATTCAAAGAAGAGAAAAGAGGTAGAGACACTGCCCGTGAGGCTGAGAATTCTGTACACAGTGGTAACTCCTGACCCTGTGAGCCTGGGGTCTGGGAGTAGGTTGTCACGTGGATGCTTACCTCTGGGGAAGAGAAGTAGAGAGGTCCTTCTCCCGCTCTCACCACCGTGGGTCCCTAGCCCTTGCGTGAGTGGGGATGTAGAGACAGTACAACCCTCATTCCCAGCTGGTGCAGCCACTGTGGAAATAGTTCCTCAAGAAGTCAATAATGACCAGGTGATCTAGCAATTCCACTCCCAGGCATATACGCAAAGGAATTGAAAACAGGTGTTGCAACAAGGAATTGTACGCGAATGTTCACAGCAGCACCGTCCACGATAACCAAAGGATGGAAACGACCCGAACGTCTAGCAACTGAGGGATGGATAGCAGAGTGTGGCATAGCCACACACTGGGCTGATATTCAGCCATAGAAAGAAGTGGAGCCCACGGCTACAGGGTGGGCTGTTGCGTGAACCTTGCAAACATTGTGCTGAGCGTAAGAAGATACACACAAGACCCCATATGGTATGATTTCACTGATGTAAAACATCTAGAACAGGTAAATCCATAGACACAAAAATGTAGGTTGGTGGCTGCCCTGGAGGGGACGGGGACGGGGATGGGGGCGGTGACAGGATTTTTGGAGGGAAGGTGATGAAAACGATTTGGGACCAGGTACACAGTGGTGGCTGCGCAGCATCGTGAATGGACGAAATGTCACTGAATTCTGCACTTACAGAAGAGTTCTTCTTATGTTATGGATTTGACCTCAGTAAAAAAAAGATCGCTATTCCAAAACATAGAAATAAAACTTTCAGTTCCTCAGTCACACTCAGCACATTTCAGGTGCTCAGTAGCCACAGGTGGCCAGTGGCTACTGTTTTGGAAAAAAAAAGACATAGAACGTGTTAATCACCCTAGAATGTTCTATTGGACGACGCTGGTGTAGACTTTTCCTGCAGTTTCTATCTGGCTGATTGTCTTCTCATGGTGTTGGGTAACCTGTTCCTCTGGTCACTGTCTTTTCTGTAAACCAGCAGTTACACCTGGAAGCTTAATCAGATTCAGGTTCAATTATTTTGGTGAAAATATTTCATAGGTGTTGTGTCCCTCTCCCCGAGGGCACGTCAGGCTTGGTTGTCTCTGGTGTGTGTGTGTGTGTGTGTGTGTGTGTGTGTGATAACAGCAGCTTTCCCATCTTATTGGTCAAAGGAAGTCACATGACCAAGCCCCAAATCCACGGGCCAGGGGATTTATCTGACTTAGGGGGCCCCTAAAGTCACCTGGCAAAGTATAGCGTGGAGGGAATGGAGATTTGGAAACAATAATCCAACGTATCACAGGGGACTTTTTTTGTGTCGAATGCATTTTTCAGAAATGACTCTCTGAGTCAGAGAGAAGTTAAGTAACTTGCCCAAGGTCACACAGCTGGCAAGTGGTAGAGTCAAGATTTGAACCCCAGCAGGCTCGCCCCAGAGCCCCGGATGGAAACCACTGCACTATGGGAAATAACAGAGCTCCCCCTACCGGGCTGTGCTGGTGCTCCAGTAAGGGCAGGAATACGGAGGGCTTAGTACACAGCGCTTGGCACCGGACCCAAGCACGCTGCTCGGGACTCAAGCTGTTTATTTCCATCACCTAGTTCCAGGTTGGCCTTGGCTAGAGTTTGGAGGGACTTTCTGCCCCTGGCAGGGTTCCAGGAATGCCAGCTGCCCTTTATAAACGGGTATTATGAGGAGTCAGAGTCAGGGAAAGGGAGAGTGAAGATACAAATCAGATCATAGGAGGCAGCTATAGCAATTTCCCCCAGCCTTGGGCGGGAGGGAGGGTGAGTCAGACAGAGGTGAGCATCAGCAAGTCTGAGCAGCTGTCCTGGGGACAGTAACCAGAGACACTGACTTATCAGAGTTGGATGCGTGCACAGTTCTGGGTTTTTCTTGCTGCAACCTCTTTCCCTGTAAATTAGACAAGTGTTTCCTCTCCAGTACCCCGGGGTCGAAGACCCACCTCCACGGTGCTGCTCACAGGCAGAGCTGCAAGATATCGCCCTGTCGTGAGCGTGGCAGATATTTCTCCAAAATGGCCGTAGTGATATTTCCAGTCTCACCTGTTCGTGTTGCAGCTCACTTCTCCCCGTCAAAAGGCAGAGTCTGTTTTCCCCCCCCTGAAAGCCGGGCAGGACTTTGTGACCGCCTTTTAGGACAAGAATGAAAGTGACACTGCACGACTTCCAGGGCGAGGTCACCAAGGAGATACGGCTTCTGCCTGTCTCCTTGCTCCCTTTCCCTCTCCCTCGGGACCCAGGCTCCATGATGTGAGGAAGCCCAAGCAGCCACATAGACAGCTTACGTGTAGATGTTCCAGCCTCAGCCTCCAGTGAGGTCCCAGCTGCCAGGCAGGTGAGCGAGGAAACATCAGATCACTCCAGCCCACAGCCTTCAAGCTGCTCCAGCAAATGCCAATCGGAGCAGGGACACGCTGACCTCCCTGAGCCCTGCCCAGATTGCAGGCTCACGAGCAAGAAAAACCTCCTCGCTGGGATAGTTTGTTCTGTAAACCAGACAGCGTCCTGTTCTTTCCCCACTGAGGGGACAGAGGACTTCATTCAAACCTAGCTCAGACTCAAACTTCCCTGCTCAAAAGTCTCCCATGCCCCCATCTCCTTCAGGGCAAAGTTTAACGCTAACCCAGATCATAGATGGCTGGTGCATTCGTGTATAGATAGGTTTTAGTTCTGCTTTAATGTTTGCGTAACAAGTGCCAGTTTTTCCTGGGCACTGTAAATCCCTCCGGCTGGCTACCTGCCATGACTTGGATAGCCCCTGCTTCTCAGAATAGCACACTGCTTTCCCCGCAGCCCGTTCTAATTTGGGCCTCATTTTCTCGCCCTCCACATGCCTCCACTTGGAGGCTTGGGAGATATTTTCTTCTCTATCTATGCCTTGATTCTTTGGGGTGCAAGCAGCTAAAATCAACTCAAACTAATCAAAGCACACAGTAAGTAAATAAAGCAGTATCTAACAACAACAGCAGCCCTGGCTGGTGTGGCTCAGTGGATTGGGTGCTGGCCTCAGACCTCAAGGGTCGCTGGTTCGATTCCCAGTCAGGGCATGTGCCTGGGTTGCAGGCCAGGTCCCCAGTAAGGGGGCGTGTGAGAGGCAACCACACATGGATGTTTCTCTCTCCCTCTCTTTCTCCTTCCCTTCCCATCTCTCTAAAAATAAATAAATAAAACCTTTTTTAAAATGTAAAAAACAACAGCAACAACCAAAAAAAAAAAACAAAACAAAACAAAAAGAAGCTCATTATGGTTCGAAGGATTAAATTGGAGTTCAGGTATGACTGGATCCAAGCACCCAAGTGCTGACGTCAAGAATGTCCTTCACAATCTTTCACTTCTACTTTCCTCTGTGTTGGTTTTCATGTCATAAATCTCCTCCTTTCTCGCTGGCAGGGTGAGCCCCGTCGGCTCTGGCTCACTTCCCACCTGCAGAAATAGAGAATCTCTTTTGTGTGTGTGTGTGTCCGTGATAACTGCATCAAATGTCTCAGGGTCGGTTCTCGCTGGGCTGGGTCAGGGCACATGCCTTCCGTGAGCCAAGCACCTTGCCCAGGGAAACAGAAAAAGCTGATTGGCTGGGCCTGGACCCTAAATCCCTGGAGCTGCTGGGATTATAGCCAGTCCTATTGGAACTGAAGAGATTGAGAGGGAAGAGAAGTGGTTTCCCAGAAGAAAACTGACTGGAATCCTGGGCGGGCAAAACCCACACACTTCTGCTATAGTGTCTCCTTCCCTGCTCAAAGCTGCCTCCAGAACGTTGGTGAGCTGTAGATTTACACACACACACACACACACACAGTTCCTTATCCCAGTGTAAGGCTTTCCCCACTCCTTGGGGACCTTGTGCCTCTCCCTCTTTACTACACTGGTAGAAAGATCCAATTTTTCTGCTCTTTTCAAGAGTGGGTGTGATTGAATTTTACATATTTACTTGACGTAGACTTGACATTCAGCAGGGGAACCTGAAAAGGGTGACAGAGAGGCAAGCAGGTAGGGCTGGGGTCACAGCGGGCAGGATGGAGGGGACTGAGAGGCAGCGGTGAGGCACAGAGGGAAAAGAGTCTGAAGAGCCGGAGAGGGAGTTGGAGGGTGTCCGGGAGAAGTGGGGACTCGGTGGACAAGGAAGAGGAGAGAGAGGAGGCAGAGCGGGGCGACTGGGGTCGGGGGCGTGGGACTGGAGGTCGGAGAGGCCCAACTAGGGATAGGAACTGGAAAGAGGTGAGCGGGGGTGGGGGTTAGCGGGTGGGGGCTCGAGTGTGAGGAACAGAGTTAACTGGGTGGATCAGAAAAGTATGGGTGTCGGGACGTCGCGAGAGAGGCTGGGCCAGGAGGCGCGGCCGCTGACCAGGCTGGCGACACTGCTGAGAAAGTAGTCGGCTAGGGGCGTGGCGGGACGGGGGGTGTGTTCCCGGGTCTTCTCCCCCTTCCTCCACCCTGGCCTTCCAAGTCTCTGTCTCTGATCCCGCCTCTTTCTCGGAAGTGATAGACTGTTAGGCCAATCAGAGCCGAGGGCCGGGTGCAGAACAGCCAATAACACAGCGGGGGAGGAGCTGGGGAGGGGGCTCGCCGGGCAGGGGAGGGGGCTAGGGGCCTCCAAGGGCTCCCGACCCGCGACGCGCGAGCCATGGCGCTGGGGCTGCAGCGCGCAAGGTACTGGGGCTCAAGGGCAGTAATGATTGAAATTGGGGGGGCTCTCCTTCTAGGGACCCCTGACCCGGGTGGGGGGTGCGTGGGTGCAAGCCAAGGAAGCCCTTGAACGGGTGGCTGGGGGCACGTCTCTGCCCCACCCTCCGCCCTCGGGGGTTGCAAGGCTGCGGGGTTTCCCCAAGTCTCCGGCTGCCCCGCCTCTCTTGCCAAGAGCGACTTCAGGGTCATGATCCCCGATTTCTTGCTGCTCCGGATTCGCTTCCCCTCCTGGTTGGGGGTGAAACTCAGGGTCCCTATGGAATTGGGGGTGTTGCGTTTGAGCGGCTCCGGGCTTCTCCAGGAGGCATTCTCCCTCCACATCTTGACCCTCTGGCCTCTGAACCCCCCAAATTGAGGTTGTTCTTTGTCAGCAGACTCTTGAAATCCTAAGGGACATGGGATACACCCCAAATGAGCCTTCCCAGATATAGGAAGTCCCTTGAAATGGGGAGTCAGCTCCTGAGTTCAAGAGAAGAGAGAACCCTTTTAATTGGACCTTTCCTGACAGTCTCCCGAACTTGGGATTCCTAGAAATCCACAGAGAGGGTCGCCCTTCGAAAGCTACCTGGGACCCTTCTCAGGGGCCTTTTTGGATCCTTTTGAAAGGTAGGGTCACCCCTGAGATAACAGGGAAACAGCCCGACCCACTTACCAAAGTCTAGGGCCTTGTATCCCTGCTCCACCCCACCCAGTCCCTGTAGCCGTGGGCGCAAGGGCTCTGAGCTCTAGGGGGGAAGAGCCAGAGGAAGGTGCTGTGGCTGGTTCAGTGCGAACCGCATTGGGGACACCTTGCCGCACTGCCCAGCTGGGCCATCCTGGGCAGAGGGAGCGTTCTGCATTCAGCTCCCAGCAGGTGCCAGTGCCAGGGCAGTGGGGAACCTGTGCCCTGGGTTCACTGCCAAAGGTCCTATCCTGCTGTGTTTGCACGGGGGCCCCAGAAGCTGCCCCAGGCCCCCGGTTTCCCCTGTCCAATCTGAGGCGTCCAGGAAGCCTCACCGCCCCCCCCCCCACCTCCCTGGCTTCCCAGGTCTGATTGGATCCGTCCACACTCCCCTGTTTTTCACTCTCCAAACCCTCCCCCTGCCCCAACCTATTCCAGCCTCTGGCTCTAGGCCCACCAGGGAACTCTATCCCATCCCTTCTGGGCCAGGCCCAGCCCAACCCCTCCCAGTGCCCCCCCTGGGTGGGTGCGGGCCCCTCTTGGCTGAGCTGGGGTGCTCTCCCCTCCCCACCCAAGGCCAGCCCTTTCCTGTGGTGTCGTCCCGGCACTGCTCACTAACTCGCATCCGGATCCCGGCTGTGCTCCATCCCCTCCTGCACCCCCAGGATGGCACTTGGGCCAAAGGGGGCCTTGGCGATGGTGAGTGGGCTCCCCGTATTCCCTGACCCCCTTCCTTTCTTCCCGCTTGGGCTTACTGCCAGCCTACCCTGATCAGGGATGTTCTTGGGAAGTTCCTGATGGGCATGCTGCCCAGGTGAGAGGGTTCCCAGGGAAGACAGGACTTTTGGTAAGGGCACCCCACTGGATTACCATGACCTTAGGAATGAGCAAGTTGGGGAGCAGGGAGACTCGTCCTGGCCCACACCCCAGCTTCCTTCTCAAATCCAAACCCTGAGTGGTCCCTTAGACCACCTCTAGGCAGTGCCAAGAGGGTCCCCGCCCAGATACAACCTAAGGCCCCCACGTCCTCTACATTTTTTGCAAGACCCCCAATATCCAGCTTGGTGTCAGAACAGAGGCCCAGGAGCAGCCCTGAATGTGAGCCGGGGTCTCCCCACTTTCCCTAGGCCTTTGCTCACGGGTGGCCAGTTCTTCAGGAAGAGGGAGAAGTGGGCTTCTCCCTCTCCTGGTTAGGGGGTACCCGACTCCAGTCCCCATTTTCAGGCCTCACCCTGGGGCCTTCAGGCCCTGGCCCCGCCCCCTGTTCTCTGCTGGAACAGAGGAAGGGTGGCAGGGTTCCAGCTGCACGTCCCAGGCCGGGCAGAGTGCCAGGGGGCTGGACCAAGGCTGGGCAAGGGGCCAGCTGGGGAGACTGTCCAGTTGGGGAAATCCGGAGAGGTGAGGGTGGTACAAAGGGAAGGTACTGAAGCCGCTGGGCAAAGGAGGGACAGGGCAGGGTTTCCTCGGCTAGGCACACCTTCCAAAGCACGGCATTTAAGAGCACAGGCCCCTAAAGTCAGGGTTCAAATCCCAGCTCACCCACTTCCTGGCTGTGTGGCCTTATGCCAGTGGCTGCCTCTTGAGCCTCAGTTTCATATCCTGGGAAAATATCCATCATGCCTCCCCCCCCCCCCACACACACACACCATATCAAGTTGAAGAGCAGGGAGGGAACAGCTCTTTGGGAGCAGGACACCCCAGGGGTATGCAATAAACCATGTTCAACTCAGACAGAGGTCTGGCCGGAAACAGACAGACCTGGTTTTTAATTTGGCACTGCTGCTAAAAGCTGTGTGGCCTCAGGCAAGTTCCATCATATCCCTGGACCAGCTACCTTTTCAGGAAAATGCCCGGGGGGTAAGAGGAGGGGTGGCGGGGGGCGGGGGGGGGGACACTAGCAACTACACAGTCGGATTGATGAGGCACCTTGCGGACGGTTGGGCGTTGATGGAGAGTCTGGGATTAGCAGCTGGGTTCCCTGGGCTCCTGCTGCCACTGTGGCAGGGAGGTCGTTTTGCCCGCTTCACAGGGCCGTGGAAAGGACTCAGCGGGGTCTGTAGCTTCACGAGTGTTCAGTACATCAAGGCTGTCATCATTGTTACTGTCGCTATTGGTTAAACTTCTTCCCGAAGTGCTTGTGTAAAAGTCACGTAGGTAACTGCACACGCACCACACCGCGGAGTTACCGCTGAAGGCCCCCGTTTCTCCAGTGCCCAAGAGGCTCCCAAACCTTCCACCCCTGATGTGGACAAGGCAGGAATTATAGAGAGAGCACTAGCAATTGCCAGGTCCTCTTGATATGTATTAGCTCATTTAATCTTTCCAACAACCCTGGGAGGTGGGTGTTGTTAGTTTGCTCAGGGAGGCTGTGCAACTTGTCCAAAGTCACACAGCTCATTAGTAGTGGAGTCAAGACTGGAACCCTGAACCAGAGGAACCGGCCCTCCACTGTGCTTAATGGGGGGGGGGGGGGGGGGGAGTGGAGGGAAGGCCAGAGACCTTGGCGTTGGTTGAGAGGCCCACACTTCCTGTCAGAGAACAGGCTGGGAGCTGGAAGGAGGGTCTGCGCAGCACCAGCTGGCTCCTTCTATAGAGGGAGAAGTCTGCCACAGAGAAGATTACAGGGCCCAGCTGCCTGGGAGGTGGGGGCCAGCCCCACCCCCGTTCCTGTTCCCACTCCCTGTTCCCTCTGCCCAGGCCTCCAGCTCCGTGAGGCCCGCCCACCCCCACCCTCTGGGCAGGATGACAAACAGGGCTGGAACAGAACCAGAACAGGACAGGACGGAATGTCCTCTGGGCAGAGTAGGACTGGAGGCCCCTGCACCCCCTCACCACCAGCCAGAAGGGAAAGGATGGGGGGCGATCGCTGGCTCCCTCCACCCTCCACCCAGCCTGAGGAGCCTTTTCCCTCCACAGCCAGACGGGGCAGTCTCCTCCCCACTCCCCATCATGTCTGAGGGTGGGGCTGTTTGGCAGCGAGGTTGATGCCACCCCCAGAAGTGGCCTCTGGTTTCTAGCAAGGGACAGCCTCCCCTCATAGAGTCCTGCTTCCCTGGGCTGGGTCACAAAGCAGGAATTCGAAGGAGGAAGGCTTTGGAACCTCACTGCCTGAGCGAGTTCAAACCCCAGCTCTGCCAGTTACTGGCTTTGTGATTTCTTGAGCAAATGACTTCCTTTCAGAATCTCAGTCCCCTCCCCCCTCCCGTGAAATGGAGGCCTAAACAGCCTCCGTCCTAGAGCGCTCCTGGGACTGAATAACTACACACAGGCAGAGTCCGTAGTGCGGTGCCAGACACATAAATGCTTAGCAAATTATAGCTGCTTATTATTAATGGTATTACTGAATTAGAATGCAGATAAGATTATACATGCTATATGCAATATACTCTACACATTGTTCTAAAAAACTGTAGAGTTCAGATTCACACAGACCTGGAGTTCAACTTTGAAGACAGTGGTAGGAACAGGGAAAAGCACCAGAACCTGGATACAAACTCAGAGCCAGGGAGATGGAGAAAATACACGTGCTCAAATGCTGGCTTCACTCTTTATAGGCCAATGCTGCACCGTTCTGTGCCTCAGTTTACTCATCTGTTCAGTGGGGATAATTACTTTCCTTCTAGGGTTGTCTGAGCTCGAAATGGATTCGTGTACCACACACACGGCATAGGAACTGACACAATGGTAAAAGCTGAATAAATGACATACATTTCTGACAAAAAGATACTCATCCTTCTACCCCCAAGCCCACTTGAAGAATTCAGGCATTTGAAGTGCATTACAGGGCAGGGGTGAGTGTGTAGCTGTTGGCGGGACAGAACCCCGGGTGGTTGGTTTGCTGTGTCACCCTCGTGGGGCCCCTGCTGGTGGGTCCTTGGACTTTGAGATTTATGCTCCAAGATTCTGAGGACTCAGCTCAGCTGAGGAGGGGGAAGGTCAGGAGAGGGGATTCTGGGAGGCTGCAGGGCAGGGGGCCTGGGAGGCTGCAGGCATGTACTTCATGCTCCTTCCCTTCCCTGGCTCCCGGCCAGCTTCGGGCCAGCTCAGCCAGCCCCCTCCCAGCCAGAGGCCTCCCTGTCCCCCAGGCGTCCCAAGCCGGGAAATAAACGGCAGATAAGTCAGGGAGGGGACAGAACAGCCCTGCGAGGCACAGGAGGGCAGCATGGGCTGGCGCAGAGACAGATAAAACCCGAGGCTAGGAGCCACTCCAGAGGATAAACCTTCCAGGGCCCAGAGTGCTCAGGGAACTCGCCCGAGCCACACAGTGAGCCCAGGCCCCATGTGGCAACAGCGTCCCACGTGCTTGTTCCGTCCACCTCTTTGCCTTCCCGAAGGGCCGCCAGTGAACGCTGCCCATGCCCGCAGGTCAAGCACCGAACTCCGCAAGGAAAAATCCCGGGATGCGGCTAGAAGCCGTCGCAGCCAGGAGACGGAGGTGCTCTATCAGCTGGCGCATACGCTGCCCTTCGCGCGCGGGGTCAGCGCCCACCTGGACAAAGCCTCCATCATGCGCCTCACCATCAGCTACTTGCGCATGCACCGCCTCTGCGCCGCAGGTGAGCTCGGCTCCTGGGAATTCCCACCTTGGCGAGGTCACGCCCTCGGAAAAACTACACCCCAGGGAGGCCCCTCCTCTGGGAATTCGAATCCCAACAAGGCCCCGCCCCCTGATGGCTTCCCTGTGGAGCCCCAATCCCTCTGGAATCCACTTCCCCTGGTGAGGCCACGCCCCGCTAGAATTCTGAGCAGTCGGAGCCCGCCCCTTTAGACGTCTATCACTTGTGAGGCCCCGCCCCCTGGGATGCACCCCAGGGAAGCCTCGCCCCCTTTGGAGACCCGCTAACTCCCTAAAGCTCCTCAATTCTTAGGATTTGGTCCCCCAAGAGACCTCGACTAGGCCTGGTCCCCTTGTAATAAATATCCCTGGGAGGCTTCTCTGCCCAATTTTTAATTACTTAGAAAGTCCTCCTTCCCTTCCCCAGCTCCCTGGTTCTATTTCTTGTCCTTTTAAGTGGCAACCCCTTTGAATTCCCACCCAGTTAGAATTCCACTCTGCAGGAGGCTCGCTCTCGCTCCCTCGCTCTCTCTCTCACGCACGCGCACGCACACATGCACGTCCAGGACCCTTGAAAACATTGTATTACGTGGAAAATGTAGTCAAACTTCTGCTCCAAAGAATTTTGCTTGTCTGGGAGGCTCTGCCCCCTTAGAATTCTGTCACCTGGGAGTCTCTGCTTCTTTAGAATTGCTTCCATCTGGAAGGCCCTGCTCCTAAAATTCAGAATCCCTGGGAGGCCTGACCCCCTTGGAGTTCTGACTCCCCCTAAGCCCTGGCCCCTTAAAGGAATTTTGACCATTAGGAATCTCGTCCCCTTAGAATTCTGTCCTCCTAAGAGTTCTAGGCCCTTGGGAGAGCCCTGCTGCCTTCAAATTCTGTCTTCTGGGAGGTACCTGTAATTTCCTCTGAGGGAGGGAAGGCAGAGGGGAGCTAGCCAGCGGGGCCCACAGCTGACTAAAGATGCCCCACCCGCCCTGGTCTGGACACCAGGGGAGTGGAACCAGGTGGGAACAGGGGGAGAACAGCTGGATGCCTGCTACCTGAAGGCCCTGGAGGGTTTCGTCATGGTGCTCACCGCCGAGGGAGACATGGTGTACCTGTCGGAGAATGTCAGCAAACACCTGGGCCTCAGTCAGGTGAGATGAGCCACCTGCTTTGTGCCTAGTGCAGGCGGGTGATGCGGGGGTACAGGGGTGACCAGGACCGCCTTAGCCCTGCCTTGACAGGGTTCCCAGTACAGAGGGGGGCAGATGTGTCACCAGACCTGAAGACTCAGAATGCTCAGGGCTGGGATGGGACAGCCAAGGGGGCTGTGCAAGCCAGCGGAGGGTGGATGGGATACCGGACCCGACCTGGGGGGAATCGTGGGTTTCCGAGAGAAGACATCCGAGCTGAAACCTGAAGGACCCAGTCTGTCAAAAGGTATGGAGAGTAAATGGGACCAGCAAAGGCTGGCAATATAGATAACTGAGGGAACCGAATATGCCGAGACCCAGAGGTGGGATAAAACAGAGTGTTTTGGGAAAATGAAAGACAATTATCCTGGTTAGGTTCAAAGTACAGTGGGAGAAGGTGAGAGAGGAAAAAAGGCGAGAGAGGCCAGCAGGGGCTAGAGAAGTAGGTCAAATGAGGAAGTTTATCTTCAGGGCACTAGGGAGCCATAGAAGGATTTCAAGCAGGGGAGAGGTCATGTCGGAGAGGCAGAATCAGATTTACATTTGAGACAGATTTCCTCTAGGGGCTGCATGGGGAGATGCTTACGGAGTTGGATGCAGGGCCTCGGATAGAAGCGTAGGTGTCGGGGCTGCTGAGGACGGAAGCCAAAGAAAAGGCACTTAGGGGGTAGAACTAATTTCAGCTAATCCTTCTAGCAAACCCTGTGAGAGAGTCACCCTTATTTTTCCTACATGGGCTTCAAGTTACATCTGTTCCTTTTCCCTGCCTCGTGTCCTCACTCCGGGTACCAATTTGTCCTTCAGCTTGAGTTCTTGGGGTCAGAGAGACGAATGTCCAACAGCCCCCAAAGCTAGAAAGGGGCAGGGCCCGGATTCGAACCCAACAACAAGAGGCGGTGTCAGAGGAGGGAGATCTCACCCTTCCCCTGTTCACCATCGGCCCCGGGCTGTGAGCTTTGTGGGTGCCCTTCCACCTGCGTCCCCTCCGCCAGCACCAGGCTCACTGCCTGAAATGAAACAAAGACTTGGGTCTTTGGCGCACCAAACAGGTGGGATTCGAATGGGGTCTCACCTCTCAGCCTTTGCACTTGCTGTTCTGTTTTCTGGGACAGTCTCCTCCAGGAGGGCCACGAGGCCACCTCACTGGCTTTGTTCAGCAATTTGTTTGAATGTCACACCCCCTCAACGAAACTGTCCCTGACTACTGCCTCTACCATAGCACCCCTTCATGTCATCGCCTTACCCTGCTTTAGTTTTCTTTGTGTTTCTTATTATGTTATTTTGATAAATAGGTGTTTTGTTTTCTTTTGCTTATTGGCTATCTTCCTTCACTACCCAGCAATCTCTGGGAGGCAGGGACTTTTTCTTTGTGATCACTGCTGTGTCCATGCCATCCACACGAGGCCCTGGCAAATAGTATGCTGGAGAAAGTAATGAATGAATGATGAGTGAATGAGTGAATGAATGATGAGTGAGTGAATGATGAGTGAGTGAGTGAATGAATGATGAGGGAATGAATGAATGATGAGTGAGTGAGTGAATGAATGATGAGGGAATGAATGAATGAATGATGAGTGAGTGAGTGAATGAATGATGAGGGAATGAATGAATGAATGATGAGGGAATGAATGATGAGGGAATGAATGAATGATGAGTGAGTGAATGAATGATGAGTGAGTGAATGAATGAATGATGAGGGAATGAATGAATGATGAGTGAGTGAATGAATGAGTGAGTGAGTGAATGAATGAATGATGAGGGAATGAATGAATGATGAGTGAGTAAATGAATGATGAGGGAATGAATGAATGAATGATGAGTGAATGAATGAATGATGAGGGAATGAATGAATGAATGATGAGTGAGTGAATAAATGAATGATGAGGGAATGAGTGAATGAATGAATGATGAGTGAGTGAATGAATGATGAGTGAGTGAATGAATGAATGAATGAATAAGGTGATTGGTGACATAACCCGGGCTCCTGAATCAGGGCGGGACACAGCCCCTGCTTCCCTCCCTGGCAGCTTGAGCTCATCGGACACAGCATCTTTGATTTCATCCATCCCTGTGACCAGGAGGAGCTTCAGGATGCGCTGACCCCCCAGCAGAGTGAGTTCCCTGGAGGCCTCTGTGCCCAAATTATAGAAACTGAGGCTTAGCCCTGCCCTCTTCCTCGGGGGTATTGGACTGAAGAGCAATGAGAAGAGGCGGATGTGACTCTGCCCTGGGAGGGTGGGCCTGAAGGAGCAAACCCTACCCTGTGGGAGACCCTCTCTGGGTCCAGGTCTCAATTTTGGGCACGAGGCTGGGGAGACTTTAGTAACCAGGATGCTGGAGGGAACTGGGCCCTATCCAAAGCTGCCCCAGTAACTTGCGCCTCCCCCTGCCCCACCACGGCCCTCCCTAGGCCTGTCCAAAAAGAAGCCAGAGGCCCCCACGGAGCGGTGCTTCTCCTTGCGAATGAAGAGCACCCTCACCAACCGCGGGCGCACCCTCAACCTCAAGGCGGCCACCTGGAAGGTGGGCAGGGCCAGGCCTGGAGGAAGGGAGTGGGTGGGAGTCCAGGGGTCTCCTGTGGGGCTCTCTCAGGGTGGATCTGGTGGGTCCTTCGGGGATCTAGGAGGTTGGGTGTCCGTGGAGGTGGAGGGACTGGGTGTCCTTGTGCCCTTCCTTAGTCCAGATCTCTGTGGGCCTGAGTCTCCATGGGGTTTATATCTGGGGTCCTCAGACCTCCCTGAGTCTTAAAATCTGGACATCTCCAGAGCCTCTTTAGGTTGGGTCTCTGTGGCTAGTGAGGGGGGGAGGGGCGGGGGAGGTAGTGGCTGGAGAGCCTTAGGGATCTCGGAGCTGGGCCCTTGCAGTCCTCAGGGATCTCTTCTCCTGTGGGGCCCACAGACACATACCTCCCAGCCCCGAGGTTTCCCCAGGCTCCTGAGTGTCACGTGTCGCCCCTCCTTCACCAGGTGCTACACTGCTCTGGACACATGAGGGTCTACAAGTCCCCCACACAGACATCCCCAGCCAGGAGCCCCAACTTAGAGCCCCCCCTGCAATGCCTGGTGCTCATCTGTGAAGCCATCCCCCACCCGGGCAGCCTGGAGCCCCCGCTGGGCCGGGGCGCCTTCCTCAGCCGCCACAGCCTGGACATGAAGTTCACCTACTGCGATGAGAGGTGCGCAGGAGCCCAGCTGCGCACTTGCCCGCCCGCCCTTCACGCAGCTCCTCCTCTTTCTTTCTGCCCAAGTTTCCTGGATCTTCTGTGGGTCTTTTTATCTCTGATTCTCTCTGCCTTTCTCCCTCTTTTAGTCTTTCTTTGTTTCTCCCTCCCTGTCCTACTGTTTTCCTAAAATGAGTCAATTCACGCAAAACAGTACCGGGCCCAAGCAACAGTAGGCACTCAACAAACTGTCGTTATTAATTCTCTCTCTCTCTCTCTCTCTCTCTCTCTCTCCATCTCTTCCCTCTGCTCTTCATTTCCTCCCTTCCTCCCTTCATTGTTCTGCATCTTCCCTCTTTCCCTGGCCCTGGGGTGGTACTTAGGAATGGCAACTCTGGGTTCGGGCGGCTTGGGTCTAAATCCTGGCTGTGTGTCATTGGCCAAATGACTTCACCTCTCTGTGCCACGCTTTCCTCGTCTGTCCTACAGAGTCGTGACGGAACCTGCCATGAGCGGTTGTTCTGAACACTCAGTGAGCTGCCTGCTACAAAGCACTATAGACATATCTATTTTTAAAATTCCCTTTCTTTTCTTCACTCATCCCATTTCGACCCTCTCTCGCCGCTTGTCTTCCTTTCCTGTGGTTAATGTAACACCGCCACTGATGCAGCGCGTCCAAAAACGCAGATTCCTTCCCTCAGCGTTCTGGAGGTGAAGAGTCCGCAGTGAGTCCCATGGAGCTAAAGCCAAGGACTGTGTTCCTACTGGAGGCTCCAGGCAAGCTTCTGTCCCCTTGCCTTTTCCAGCTTCTGGAGATGTCCTGCATTCCTTGGCTCCTGGCCCCTTTCTCCATCTTCAAAGCACATCACTCCAAAGTCTTCCTCCACCATCATGCCTCCTACGCTCCCTCGGATCTCCTGCCTCCCTCTCACGGGAAAACCCCTGTGACTACGTTGGGTCCACGTAGAAAATTTAGGAATCTCCCCATCTCAAGACCCTTAACTTAATCTCACCTGCAAAGGTCCTTTTGCTGCGTAAGCTCACGTATTTACAGGTTCGGGAATTAGGACAGGGCCTCTTTGGGGGTCGTTACTCAGCCGACCGCAATCTTTTTCTATTTCTTACTCTCTCCCTGTCTCTGTCTGTCTTGCTGGCTTGGTCCCTGAGTCCCCACGCTGCTTTCCTCCACCCACCCACCACCTCAGCCCGTTGAACTGACCTGGCTGCACTGTACCCACCCCCAGGATCGCTGAAGTCGCTGGCTACAGCCCCGATGATCTGATTGGCTGTTCAGCTTACGAGTACATCCACGCGCTGGACTCGGATGCGGTTGGCCAGAGCATCCACACCCGTATGTGTTCCAGCTCTGCTTCCCTGGGCCCGAGCCTCCCCTGCGTGGCCCTAGCCAATTCCAGCTAGCTCCCTGCTCCCCGACCCCCAAGGAAGCCGGTCTCCCCTGACCCCTTCATACCTAGCCCCTTGTCCCAAGACCCTTCTCTCCCCAGTTGCCCCTTCCGTGGCCCTGAGCCCTCCCCGTCCCCCTCCTCAGTGCTGAGCAAGGGACAGGCAGTAACGGGGCGGTACCGCTTCCTGGCACGGAGTGGTGGCTACCTGTGGACCCAGACCCAGGCCACAGTGGTGTCAGGGGGCCGGGGCCCCCAGTCTGAGAGTATCATCTGCGTCCACTTCCTGATCAGGTAAGCGGGAGGGGGTGGGGCGACTGTGTGCCTGGGTCTAGTCTGCGTATGCGTGGACATGTGTGTGCATGTGTGCATGTCTGTTGTGTACCCATGTATGAGAGTGTACACATACCTGTGAATTTCTGTTGATTTAAATTAAAAGGACTACAATTCAAGTTAAAATCAGCAATCTAGCAGAGTCATGGGGAGTTCTGCTTTTTAAAAACATGGAGGTGTGATTTGCATTGAGAAAACTACTCCTTTGTGGCACAGGGTTCCGTGAGTCTTGACAAACGCACGGAGTTGGGCAGCCATCCCCAGAATCAAGCTATAGAATAGTTTCAGCACCCCCAAAAATTCTCTCATAGTGAATCCCTCCCCATCCCCAGTCCCCGGCAACCACCGACCTGCTCTGACTCTGGAAGTCTGCCTTTTCCACGATGCCGTGTACGTGGAGTTCTACAAGATGGGACGGCCTTTTGAGTCTGGCTTCTTTGACTCAGTGTGATGTACTTAAGTTCATGTGGTGGTATACGTCACTCGTTCCTTTTTAATGTTGAGTAGTATTCTGCGGTTTGAATCCAAGCGGACCCCAGTTTGCTTATCCATTCACCAGTCGGAGGACTTTGGGGCTGTTTCCTATTTTGGGCGATTACAAAAAAAAAAAAGCTACTGTAAACATTCTTGTACAGGACTTTGTGAAGCCATATGTCTTCATTTCTCTTCTGGAAACACCCAGGGGTGGAATGAACGGGTCCTAGGGGCATATTTAACTTCGTGAGAAGCTGCCCAACTGTTTTTCCGAAGTGGCTGGACCACGCGCTTTCCCGTCAGCAGTGTAGGAAGGTTCCGGTTGTGTCCTTGTCAGCATTTTGCATTATCCCTTTTTGTCTATTTGGGTTTCAATTTTAGCCGTTCTAATGGAAATGTAACGGTAAACCGTAGCCCCCACCCGACTGTGTGTCTTAGAAGTTTTCCACCGTAAAAAACATGGCGATGAAGACAACGAATTATCACACAAAACAGAAAGAATTACAGCTTTTCTTTGAGGATTACTTTCTAGGACATGGCACCAATTTCTAAAGCTGGGGTGTCAAACTCATTGTCACCGGGGGGTGGGGGGGGGGCCACATCAGCCTCGTGGTTGCCTTTAAAGGGCTGACTGTAATTCAACTCCTTAATAGTTAAGGAGCACTTACATTTATACAGTCCTAAAGTTATTTCAGCCCTTTGAAGGCAATCGTGAGGCTGATGTGGCCCCCGGTGACAGTGAGTTTGACACCCCTGTTCTAAAGGGTTAGGAATCTCTCCAGGTCTTTTTAATCAAGGAGAGATTCTACTAGAAAACAGAAGGTGGTAACAGGAATGTTCACAGGTGTCTTTCTGTCGCACAAGAAAACAAACCGATGGCCTTTTGAACGTTCTCACTTCAACACCTTTTCAATTCAGAATCTTTGAATAGCTTACAGACAGTGAAAGACAGAAGGCCTGCCCCCACCTCTTCTGGAAACTGCTTTTGTTCATTATGAAGATTTTCCGTTTTTATGGCCAGGCCCTGCGATTTCTCTTTTTTTTTTTTTGTACTCTAAGCAAAGAGCGGGCCTGGAGATTTCCGTTTTACCGGCAGAAAATGGGCCAGGAACGATAGTTGACTTAGTAACCATGAACTGAGGAGTCTATGATATTCATCGTTAGTGCTGTGGACATACCGTGCAGTGTGTGGGTGTGCGGCTGTGCAGGTGTGCGCTCAGGTGCTTGTCCTTTGTAGAGTCTCCATCCATCCCCTTGTGCACATATTAACTCACTGAAGCCTTGTAGCAACCTGGGCAGGAATTACTATTATTATTTCCCCTTTACAGAGGAGGAAAATGAGGCCCAGAGAGGTTTGGCCACAGGCTCAAGGTCACACAGCTCCTAAGTGGCAGAGCTGGGATTTGAACCCAGGCCGCACTGGCTGCAGAGCCCTTGCTCTTAGCTGCTAAGCCACACGGATTGTCAGGGAAATGCCTGTGGAATGAACGAACGAGTGAACTCCATGTGCCAGACCGAGTGTATGGAGCTTGGGCACTTAACTATCCGTGTGTATCCATGGGCGTGTATGAGTGTTGATGTTTGTGCCCGTGCGTGCCAAGTGTGTAAGCATGTGTACTGTGTATGCTTGTGTTTCTCAAAGGGGATGGGGTAGCTTTGGTCCAGCCTCAGTTGGGATGTTGCCAGCCCAGAAAGGGTTTATTTTAGGAAGGGTGGTGAAGGATCATGGCTCCTCTAAGAGCTGGCAGAAAGACCACCCACATTCTGTCCGGGACAGTGTTATGCAAATGAGATGCAAATGAGCGCCTGGTCCTCAACCCCAGACCAATTCTCCAAAAGCCAGTTCGCTCAGTGAACATTTGGATTGTCTGTGCAGCTTGAGACTGTGAGGAGAGGAGGCGTGGGGGACACGGAAGAGGGATGTATTTATAAATCCATTCCCTTGAGTGTCTATGAATAGAATCCTCAGAAATAAGATCTTATGCATTAAAATATAACCCTATGGATTCTTCGTATTTGCTAACATAGGAATGTTAACATATATTCTTCATTAATACATCTTTAGGAATATATTTATAAGGAAATATCTATAAAGAGAACATTTAGTTTTTATACCTTTTACTCTCCCCACTCTCTGCCTCTCAGTTCCCCACCCCCCTCAGCCTCCCCTCGCTGCCCAAGCTGTGCTAAATACCAACTCTTTTTTCTGCCTCTCCTTCCACAGAAGGAGCTTGGGAAGACACACTTAACTTTCTGTCAAAGGCTATTATGATAAAAAGCATTCAAGAAACATTAAATTCTTTAAAGAAACAAATAAACGGGACAAATTATTTTCTGCCCAGTGCCCTCCTGCCCCTGGATGGGATTGCCCCCCATAACACGACACCATCTGAGGGGGATGCCTGGGCGGGGCCAAGGACCCCCCTCACTCCCGCTCCCCTTTCTGCCCTGTACCCCAGCAGGGTGGAAGAGACTGGAGTGGTGCTGTCCCTGGAGCAAACGGAGCGACACTCCCGCAGACCCGTTCAGCGGGCCACCCACTCTCAGAAGGACACCCGTAATCCTAGGGACAGCCTTGGTATGGGGCAAGGCTGGGGCCGGGAGGGCTTGTGTCTCCAGGATGCTTAGGAGAAAGCCCACGTGCCCTAACCTGGCTCGCCCTGTGACCCACTTCCTGCCTCCTTCCTTGTCGTCCCCACCACACCAGCTTCCTTGGAGCTCGAGGCATGCCATTCTCTCATGCCTCAGGGCCTTTGAGCATGCAGTTTCCTTTGCCTAGAAAGCTCTTCTCTCTTCCGTCTCCCCTCCCTCTTCTCCTGTGTCCCCAAGACGATTGCTTCAGTCTTGTTTGCTCTGAATCCTGCTGTGGCTCCCCATTGTGCCCACCCTTCAGTTTGTTCCCTTCTTCCCCCCTCACAGCTCTTTGGCTTCCAGTAACCTTGACCCTCCCCGGTCTGGTTCCTTGCTACCTCTTCCTCCCTGCCCCACCCCCCCCCAGCATCCCCCCAATCCTGGATGAGCTTCCCTCCCTGTTTGTTCTTCAAGGCCTCATCTTCTCCAAGCTGTTACAGGCAGTCCATGCTCCTGGGTGTGGTGTGGAGTCAGTGGTACCCTTTCCTTTTCTGGCTCAGAACTGGCTCCGGCCACGTCTTGACCTGCAGGGACTTTAGAACCTCCTTGAGGGCCTTGGGCCAGGCTTTTCTCCTAACATTCAAGCCCCCCTCAGCCGAATGGCCCAATGCTGATCTGTGCCGCTGGAGTATCCGGTCAGTCGTGCGCCCTGGTCCAGCCATGTCGATTTTCAATATTAAAGCACTTCCCCACTGCTGGGTCGTTGCTACTGTCTCAGGCCTACTGTGTGCCCCCTGCCCCATGTTGTCCCCTCCCACAGAACTCTCCAGGCACGTGCCATAATCTGACAACCCAGGGGATAGCACCTGGCCCAGCAGGGGTTCTTTAAGACCCAGCTCCCCAGCACTGTGAACAGTGTCCATCCTGATTGGTTGATGAACACGTCAACAATGCTCCCTGGGGCTGGCGTGGAAGGCTCCGCCCCTCAGCCCTGGGTGACCATCCTGTCTTCTCCCCATCTTGATGTGTCCCTACAGACGCTTCTGGTCCCCGGATCCTGGCCTTCCTGCACCCCCCTGCCCTGAGCGAGGCCACCCTGGCCGCTGATCCCCGCCGTTTCTGTAGCCCTGACCTCCGTCGCCTCCTGGCACCTATCCTCGATGGGACTTCAGTAGCCACCACCCCCAGCGCACCCCCAGTCACTCGGCGCCCCCAGAGCCCCCTTCCGGTAAGCAGTGCCTCACACTTGAGCCCTCAGGATCCAGGCTGCTTTGTCCTTTGGCTTGAACTTTGCTGTTCTCTGAGCCTCAGTTTCTCCATTTGTGCAGCAGGAAGGTTGGGGTGAGACAGGGCTTGGGGTTCCTTTAAGATCTAGATTCCAGACTGTTCAACCATGATCTGGACCAAAACCTGAGATGTTTGGGATTGGCTTGGGTGATCCTCTCCTGGTTTATGACAGAGCACCCAGGCTCTCTGAACTTTGACCTCAATGAGTCAAGAACATCTAATGTCTTAAATTACACAAACCAGCATCCACACACTGAACCTGCCACTGACCGCTGTGTTGCCCTGGACAAGTGGGGCCTCAGTTTCTTCACCTGTAAAATTGGGATAATAGCAAATAGCCGCCTCATTGGTTATTGTAAGGATTCAATGAGATTATTCACAGGAAGACCTTAGAGTAGGAGCCTGACACCAAGTAGGTGCTCAATAGACCATAGCAGTTCCTATTTTTACAGGAGAGTCCACATGGTCTGAACTTTGACCCAGGGGTCCCTATTATCTAGGCGGACTTTCCTATGCCCCCAAATATCTCCTCTCCACCTGAGAACTAGGCTGTGACCTTTGACCTCACTCTTTACCCCTGGGATAGCTGGACTTAGCATGGTTTTCCCCCCAGATTCCAAGACCTTTAACCCCAGAGGGCCTGAATGTCTTGGCCTCAGGCTCTGGTCTTTCAGACCCCTGATGTTTTTTGTATTGATCTATATCCAGGCACTCTTTGAACAGCTGCATTTAGAACTCATTTGCATTCCCTATTTGACTCCCTCGGTGTCCAGCTGTTTGACCTTTGACCCTCACTTCTACCCCTGGACTCAAATGTCTAGATGGCCTTACTGTTGGCATCTCCCAGGCTCAAGGTTTCCTTGCTCTGTGTCCTCACAGGCTGACCTCCCAGATGAGCTACTCGGGGATGTGGAGAATGCACACAAAGTTTTGGCCTCTGGGAAAGACCTTGAGGCGGTTGAGACAGATCTAGATATGGCTCAGGTAAGGGCCAGCATGAGATCCGACATACGTGGACTTTAGAGAAAGGGGAGATGGTAAAAAGGATGCGTGGAAGGGGAGACGGGCAGACCATTTTATTCAGTGGATGGGTGATGGTGGATAGATGGAAGGGTGATGTTTAGACAGATGTTTGGGTAGATGGATGGATGGGTGCAGTGTTTGGATGGGTAGTCGGACAGACAGACCATCGGTTCATTGGGTGGACGGTAGGTGGATGGAACATTGGTTGAAGGGATAGATAGATGACAGTGACGTCATGTGTTAATTACTTATTGCTGCATAGCAAGTTCCCCAAAAACTCAGCACCTTTAAACAACTCACATTTATTATGCCACACAGTTTCCAAGAATCGGAAATCAGGAGGCAGCTTAGCTGGTTGGTTTTTGCTCCGAGTTTCTCATGAGGCTGAAGTCAATGTCTCAGTCAAGGCTACAGTCATCTGGGGCTACAGAGGATTCACATCCAAACTTATGTACACGGTAGTTGGCAGGACTCAGTCCCTCCCTGGCTTTGGCTAGAGGCCTCAGCTCCTTACCACATGGGCCTCTTCACAGGCTGCCTATGTGTCCTCACAACAGGGCAGATGTACTTCCCCAAAGCAAATAATCCAAGAGACAGAGTGCCTCCAAGAGAGAAGATGGTGTCTTTTTTTTTTTTCTTAAAGATTTTACTTATTTATTTTTAGAGAGAGGGGAAGGGAAGGAGAAAGAGAGGGAGAGAATCATCAATGTGTTTTTGCCTCTCACACGCTCCCTACTGGGGACCTGGTCCGCAACCCAGGCACATGCTCTGACCGGGAACTGAACCTGTGACCCTTTGGTTCTCAGGCCAATCCACTGAGCTTCACCAGCCAGGGCAGAAGGTGCTGTCTTTTATAACCTAATCTTTGAAGTGACATACCAACACTTCTGCTGCCTCGTGTTAGTCATACAGACCAACCCTAGCACAGTGTGAAAGGCAACCACACACAGGCGTGAATACCAAAATACAAGGATCATGGGGGCTCCATTCCAAAGTCACTTCCTCTTACAGTATCAGCTTGGATTCCAGAATCTCCTCACCTAAATCAGATCTGGCTTGCAGTGAAGTTCCTCCAGTACAGTCCCTCCCAATCCGTTGGCCTGTGAACTGAAGAGACAGATTACCTGCCACCCGCATACAGTGGTGGGAGAGGCATAGAACAACTCCTGTACGTTTGCCTGTTCAAAAACGGTGAAAGGGAAATCACGCAGGTGTCACTGGTCCATAGCAGTTTTGAAATCCAGTTGGGCAAATACCAAAAGTTCCTTGATCGGAACCCATTCCTACTACTTCCCAGGAATTTTTCTTAATGGTTCTTGGCTCTGCCCTCTGGGTTCTTGGCTCCTCACTCTCAGTCACCCTTGTAACACGTATTCCCAGATGAGTGATTTTCATAACTGGCTTCCTCATAGAACTTTGGTGCTTCAAAGGTCCTGGTCATTTTGTGTCATCGTTGTCCTTTTCAGTCCAAATTGGCAGTGTTTCTACTCATCCAGCTTTCTTAAAAATTTTTGTTGGTCTTCTGTGAATCTCTTTGGCTTCTGCTGAGATGGCTGAGGACCCTGAAATTTAACAGATGCCCTGTTGTTTGAGAAGATCTATGAGGCACATCCCTGAACTCGATGGAGCCTTTTGTCTGACCGAAGGATAGGGTTAGGCACCACCTTTGATCTTTCTGAGGTCTTCACAAGGAATTTCACAGTCACACCCTGGCTTCACCTTTAGACCATGCTTTTCTGAGAGTGCCCTTCTTTGCTATGAAACCATTTATTTCTTCATTTTAGTAGCATTTGCTGTCTGGGGAGTTCCCAGAGTCAGCTAAACCCAAAGTGAAAGACAGAGTCCTCCAGACTGCCAAGTCTGCCCAAGCTCAGGGGTCCTCGGGGCCACCCTCACTTCACACCAGCTGGATAAAACTTCAGAGATGACCACAGACTGCTTCAAGTTCAATATTTTTCTAGATCTAGTCACAGAACTTAGGAAAGTGCAGTGCTTGTGATTACTGTTGTATTATAGCCAAAGGATGAGATGTATAGGTTGGAATCTGGAACTGGGAGGGTCCCCAATGCAGAGCCTCCCTGTCCCTAGGGAGGTGTCACCCTCCTGACATTGATGTGTGGCAACTCGTACATGGAACATTGCCACTCCAGGAAGTCACTCAAGCTTTGGAGTCCAAAGTTTTCACTAAGGTTTCATCATGTAGGCATCAGTGATTGAGTTCCTGATCATGCTGTTCAACCTGATCAGCATCTCATCCTTGCCTATGATGCACACTTTCCTTGGAGGTCAGGCTGAGGTCACGTGGCCCAAGGCCCCAACCCTCTAATCACGTGGCTGATCGTTCCAGCATAGGCAGCCCTCATCCTGAGTCATCTTGTTGGCATAAACTATTAGGCATGGTCCAAAGGGCCCGCCATGAACGGCAAAGACACCCCACCACTCAGGAAATTCCAGTGGTTTAGATGTTACCTCCCAAGAGCCAGGACAAGGGCTGAACCTCTTTCGGGGTCAAGTTAATTCTTCAGTGCACAGGAAGGTTGAGAATTCTCAAGACTTTCAAGTCCCAGCTCCTTCATGTTTACCCTTTCTTCCCTTAGCTTCTCTCTCTTCTTGCCAATCACTCCAAGTAACAAGATGAAATCAGGCAGCCCCTTTGACAGTCTGGCTAGAACTCTCCTTAGCTAGATCACCCAGTTCACTAGTTACATTTTCTGCTTTCCACACAACTGCAGAGGGCAGTGGGGCCAAACTTTCAGCCACCACACATCAAAAATCCCCTTTCCACCCTGGCTGGTGTGGCTCAGTGGATTGAGCACCGGCCTGTGAACCAAAGAGTTGCCAGTTCAATTCCCAGTCAGGGCACATGCCTGGGTTGCAGGCCAGGTGCCCAGTAGGGGGAGCACAAGAGGCAACCACCCACTGATGTTTCTCTCCATCTCTTTCTCCCATCCCCTCTCTAAAAATAAATAAATAAAATCTTTTAAAAAACTGAGAAGGTTAAAACAGCAGTCATGTATTACCTGACATAATTTCTGAGGGTTAGGGACCTGGGAGCCGCAGAGCTGGGTGGCTTTGGCTCAGGGTCTCTGATGAGGTTGCTGTCAAGTTGTCATCCAGTCATCCAGTCATCTGAAGGCTTGACTGGGACTGGAGGATTCACTTCCAAGGTCACTCACTTGGCTGTTGACAAGAGGTCTGTTTCTTATCCTGTGGCCCTCTCCATAGGGCTGCTCACAACGTGGCTTTCCCCTGAGCCAGTGATCCGAGAGAGAGAGAGAGCACACAACAAAAATAGCCACGTCATCTTTATAACCTAATGTTGACGGAAGTCACACACCGTCATCTCGTCAATATCCAATCGTTGCCAGGGCAGCCCTAGTTACTGTAGTCGGGGACTGTGCTGGGGCCTGAGTACCAAGAGGAGAGGATCCTTGGGGGCCGTGCTAGTGACTGGTTGCCACGGAGTCCTTATGCCCGTTTGACAGGTGAGACAAATGATGCTCAGAACTTAAGCACACAACTTGGAAGCAGTAGAACTGAGACACTAGCCCAGGCCCATCGAGGCCAAGGTTCATGCTCTTAACTCCCTCCTGCCCTCCACAGGACATCGACACCCTGGATTTGGAGATGCTGGCCCCCTACATCTCCATGGATGATGACTTCCAGCTCAATTCCAGCGAGCACCTGCCCAGGGCCTACCACAGACCTCCGGGGGCTGCCCCCCGGCCCCGCGCATGGAGCTTCCATGGCCTGTCGCCCCCACCTCCTGAGCCCATCCTGCTGCCCCGATGGGGGAGTGACCCCCGGCTGAGCTTCTCCAGCCCTTCCAGAGGGGACCCCTCAGCCCCGTCCATGGCTGGGGCTCGGAAGAGGTGAGCCCCAGTACAGGGAGGTTGGATATAAGGAGAGTTTAGAGAGGGACCCTGGCCACCTGTCTTGCTCCTGCATCTTCCTTCAGCCTCATCCTTCTGGTATCCATCCCAGCCAGGCCCTCAGTGTCTGCTGTACATGGCACGTTTGTTCCAACCTCTATGTTTTTTTTAAAAAAACATTTATTTTTATTTTATTTTTTAGAGAGAGGGAAAGGGAGGGAGAAAGAGAGGGACAGAAACATCAATGTGTGCTTGCTTCTCATGCTCCCCCTACCAGGGACCTGGCCCGCAACCCAGGCCTGTGCCCTGACGAGGAATCGAACCGGTGACTTCTTGGTTCACAGGCAGGCACTCAGTCCACTGAGGCACACCAGCCAGGGCCCAACCTCTCTGTTTTTTGTCTTTGCCTAGGCTGTGCCCTCCTTTTGGCGTGCCCTTCACCATTCTCACTAGTAACCCAAATCCCGCCCGTCAACCAGGGCCCTCTCCTTTGGAATATACTGATATCTGGCCTCATGACCGTTTGTCATAGTTGTGAGGACATTGCCACAATGTCAGAGACACTGTCTAGAGCTAAGTTTCCTAATACCTTCGAGAATCTGTTGAAAACAATGGACTCTTTCCCAAGAAAGTTTGCGCACACCTAGAGATACACACTTTGCACATAATTTCAGAGGGTCTGTGTCCCTCTTCCAAAGATGTTAGATTTCTAATACTTCAGCTTTTGCTCTCCAGCTTGTGGGCATGTGCCCAGTTAGTCTCCAGAGCGGTCTCTTTACTGGTCTCTTTACTTACGAGGCTTTTATGCATACACCTCCGTATTCTCCGAGGCTGCCAGATTGCCACTGGGTATAGAGTGGGTGCCTAATAAAGACTTGTTAAATGAGGGCGGGAGGAAATTCATGGCTACAGTTGGTGGCAGGATGGATGGATGATGGAGGGACAGCAAGTGGGCGAGTGAGTGGATGGATAGAAACACGAGCGAATGGAAGGACAGATGGATGGAGATTGTGTGGGTAAGCGGGTGATGGATCATCGGAGAGATGAATGGGAAGATGGGTTGATGAGTGCATGGATTGGCGGACGGATGAACAGATAAATAGGTGCCTGGGGGAGTGAATGGATGCTCATCATCTACTCACACTGGTACCCACCCCACCCACGTTTGCTTTGTTCTGAGGTTATTATCTGTTTTCCTCTAGGACCCTGGCCCAGAGCTCAGAGGATGAGGATGAGGGGGTGGAGCTGCTGGGAGTGAGACCCCCCAAACGGTCCCCTAGCCGAGAACCTGAAAACTTCCTACTGCCTCCTCTCAGCCTGGTACGTGCAGAGGTTTGTGGGGTGCTCTGGCCTTCAGAACCCAGCAGGTTCAAGCTTGCTGGTGTATGGATGGGAAGACCAGAGGGGACAGGGGCTGGCTGACAGTCAAATGCAAGGTCAGTAATCCAGCTGAAGCTAGAACCATTTTTTTCTTTTTCTCTACTTTATTGTATTGTTTATTCTATTACAGTTGTCCCAATTTTTTCCCCTTTTGCCCCCCTCCACCCAACCCACCCTCTTTCCCATGATCAATCCCCTCTCCATTGTCCATGTCTGTGGGTCATTCATACATGTTCTTTTCTTAAAAAAAGATTTTATGTATTTATCTTTAGAGAGGGGAAAGGAGGGAGAAAGAGAGGGATAGAAATATCAATGTGTGGTTGCCTCTCACGCACCCCTTACTGGGGACCTGGCCCACAACCCAGGCCTGGGCCCTGACTGGGAATCGAACCAGCGACCCTTTGGCTTGCAGGCTGGCACTCAGTCCACTGAGCCACACCAGCCAGGGCCCTCCATGTTCTGTGACTGGCATTCCTCCCTCCCTCCTCCCCTCCCACAGCTGTCAGTCTGTTTCATGTTTCCATGTCGCTGGTTCTGTTTTTCTCGTTATTTTGTCCGTTAGATTCCAGTTAGAAGTGAGGTCATATTGAAGCTAGGACCTTGATATTCTAGCTCAGGTAACGGGTATGAAAGGGCTTTGCATATTTATGTAAGTTGGAAGGAAGTGCTAAGGAGAAAATTTAACAAGGGAAGGGAGGACACGCCAAGGACTGGTATCTGTAGGAATCTTCTCTGCTCCTGTGGGCCCCGTTCCAAACCTAGAACAGGCCTTGGCCTTGGATTAGTGTGGTGTTAAGAGAACAGACACCAGAGTCAGTTAGACTTGGGTTCAAGTCCCAGGTCAGCCACCTAGTCACTGAGACCTTAGGCAGGTGATGTCACCACTCTGAGCCTCCATTTCCTCCTCCGGGAACATCTGACCCTCGGTTTCCACGTCTCACGGGACTGCCATGAGAAGCACTTGCAATCGGGCCCTTCCCTGATCCTCAACAGGCTGTAGATATGCGGGGGCATGAAAGCAAACCCAACTAAAGCCGCATCGGTTTCCCTGCAGCCTCCCGCCTCCAGTCTTGCCCTGGCTGAACCAGAACACCCTTTCTGAAAGCCAGTCTAGACCGTGTGACTGCCACCAGGCTGCCCCCGGGACCTCCCGTGGTTCCCTGTTGCCCATGGAAGAGCTCCCTGCCTCCTTACCCAACAGGGCTGTTTGAACATGAGGGGTGCGGAGGACAATATCAATAGCTTATATTTATGAGTGCCCATCACGTGCAGATGCTGACTGCACTAATTCCTCACATGATTATTCAACCTCCACGACCACTCTTGAATAATAGTAATAATTATTATTGTCATCGTCATCATCATCCACATTTACACAGGAGACTTGAGGCAACTGTATCCGTTAGAGTCTAGGCAGGAGACAGCAGACTGAAATGGGGTGTTTTTTCAAAAAGGTTTTATGTATTTATTTTTAGATAGAGGGGAAGGGAGAGAGAAAAAGAGGGAGAGAAACATCAATGTGTGCTTGCCTCTCGCACGCCCCCCCCCGTCGGGGACCTAGCCTGCAACCCAGGCATGTGCCCTGACTGGGAATCAAACCGGCGACCCTTTGGTTCGCAGGCTGGTGCTCAATCCACTGAGCCACACCAGCCAGGGCCAAAATGGGGTATTGAGGGGAATTTAACAACAGGACTGTTGGCAAAGGTATGGGCAGAAATCAAAAAGGGCTGGTGCAGCAGCGGAGGGCCCACAGTGAGGGGACCTGGCACCATCCCTAGCCTGAAGGCACAGGACAGAGGATGGTCACCAGATCTTGCAGAAAGGAGGGTCTACGTCGTCGTAAGAGCTGAAACCTGCTGTGGAGGGACATAGCCACCCCACGATGACCCAGCAGCTGGAAGATCAAAGAGCCCTCCTCCTCTTCCCGCCTGCTGGCATCTGCCTTTACATGAGCCCAACAGGGACACTCAGAGCGAGGGTGCACGTGGATGGGGTCCGCACACAATGGGGCACAGCAGAAGGGGAGGACGAGGCTCTGGAGGGACACGTGGACGATGTCTGGGACGGTGACAGACCCAGAGTCCCACAGCAGCCCCTGCACCCCACAGTGCCCTCAACCGCTGCGCCATCCTGCCTCCTCGGATATAGATCATGATGACGATGATGATGGTGAACGGCTTTGTCTCTGCCCTGCAGAGTCTCCTTCTAACAGGAGGGCCAGCCCCAGGGAGCCAGCAGGATCCCGGCAACCACCTCCCGCAACTGAGTGAGCCCCCGAGTGAGTAGCAACCTGGCTGTGCCGAGGCCCTGGCCCCTCCCCTGGGAAGGGCCCGATGGCCGAGAGGTGGGGCAATCCTAAAGGTTGTGGGGGGTGCTGTCAGTGCCCAGACGTGCTCCAGGTGGAAACGTGCAGCCCCTCCCTCCTTTCAGAGGCTCTGTGGGGGGAAAGAGAGGCCCTGAGGGAGGCATGGAAGCTGGGCCCAGCCCGAAGCCTAGATCTCCTGAAGCCTGTGTCTGATTACGCTTTGGAGCTGGGTTCTACCTCGGTTTCCCCCACCCCACCCCATCAATTAGGGCCTATTGTAATCATTCTTACCTTGACACGTTTGAGGACCTGCAAACATGTTGCACAGGAAGAGCTTAGCACAAACCCTGTTTTATAATAAATGACCGAGAAATGCCTGCCCTGCCCTGACCAGTGTGGCTCAGTTGGTTGGGAGTCATCTCACAAAGCAAAGGGTCACTCGTTCGATTCCCAGTCAGGGCACATACCTGGGTTGTGGGTTTGGTGCCCTGTCAGGGCACGTGAGAGAGGCAACCGATCGATGTTTCTCCCCTTGTCTTTCTCCTTCCCTTCTCCTCTCTCTAAAAATAAATAAATAAATAATTTTTAAAAAGACACTTCACCCCTAAATAAGGAAGGAAGGAAGGAAGGAGGGGAGGGAGGGAGGGAGGGAGGGAGGGAGGAAGGAAGGAGGGGAGGAAGGAAGGAGGGAAGGACGGGCCCTGGCTGGTATGGCCGAATGTATTGAGTCCCAGCCTGCAAACCAAAAGGTTGCTTGTTTGATTCCCAGTCAGGGCACAAGCCTGGGTTGCGGGCCAGGCCCCCAGTAGGGGGCGTGTGAGAGGCAACAATTGATGTCTCTCTCACATGTGATCAGTGTATCTCTCACACGTCATTTGTTTCTCTCCCTCTCTTTCTCCCTTCTTTCCCCTCTCCCTAAAAATGAATAAATAAAACCTTTTTAAAAAGAAAGGAAGGGAGGGAGGCCGGCTGGGTGCCACGCTGCTTGCACACCTCCCTCACGGAGCGGAGTGTGAGGCAGACCGCTGTCTCGTCTGTGTTACTGTTAACTCCGTCTTCCAGCACGACTGTCAATAGGCGTAGCTCCACTTGAAACCTCCAGGCCTCAGCCAGAGGGGCCTTTTCAAAGCACAAACCTGACCCTGGCCTGCCTCTGCTCAAAATCCTTCCGTGGCTCCCTATATCCTTCAGAGAGAGATCAAGCTCCTCACCTTGGACTCGAGCCTCTGGGGCCTGATTGCTGTGTCATCTCAGACCACACGCTGCTTCACATCCTGCGTTTCAGCCACAGTCACTGTCTTTTGATTCATTCTGTCCTTCGTCCATGTAACACATCTACACAGAACACACAGTAAATGCCAGCCACCGTCCTAGGAACTGGAGACAAACTGTCACCAAAACACACAGAGAGCCCTGCCCTGGCAGGGCTGACAGTCAAGAATAAAGGAACAAAGACAGTGAGGAGTGGGAGACATGAATGATGCTCCTGGAGAAAATACCGCCTGAAGGGGAAGGGGGGTTCTAGGGGGGAGCAATTTCAGTTGTAAGTACAAGCAGGCATGGTGGTCTCGTTGAGAAGGGGGCATCTGAGCAAAGACCGGAAGGAGTGAGGGAGTGAGCCATGGCACTTTCAGGGGGAAGAGCATTCCAGGTGGAGGGAACAGCAAACACAAAGGTCCTGGGGTGGGGGGCAGTGTGTCTTATTGGGGGAAAAACAAGGTCAGAGTGGCAAGAACAGACAGAGGAGGGGAGAGCGGTGTAGGGCAGATTACACAGGGCCTCTGAAGGGCATTGCAATGACTTTGAAATCATCTTGCTTGAGGAGGCTGCCTCAGGGCCTTTGCATATGCTGATCCATGTACCTGATATGCTTTCCTGTATATTCTTTGTCTAATGACTGCATCCTTTAGATCTTTGATCAAATACGACTCCTCCCATGAAGCCCTCCCTAACTTCCTAAGCTTGGGGCTCCTAACACTCATCACACACCATATTTTCAGAGGTGTTTGCGTAGTTATTTGATTATTGGCTGTCATCTCCTGGGGGCTGTGAGGGCAGGGGCAGGCCTGTCTTGGTCACTGCTGCACTCTGCTGTGGGGGGCAGGGGGTGCTGGCCGGTGGCTGGGCACCGAGCAGATCCTCAGTATCTATTTGTAAATGAAGAGCTAACGTTTACCTACCACTCACTCTGCCAAGCTGTGTGCTAAATTTATGTACGTGACCTCATTGACTCCCCTAACTGACCCTGTGAGGTCATGGCGTTCCATCCTCCCCACTCACTGCTGTGTCCCCAGTGCCTGGCACACAGTAGGTGCTGAGTAAATGAGGTAGCAACAGCACTGGTTATTGTTCTAAGCGCTTGATGTGGATTCACTCATTGACTCCTCCTGGGAGAGGGGCACTATTATTAGCCCATTTTACACATGCGGTAACTGAGGCTCAGAGAGGTAAAGTCACCTGCCCCAGGTCACACAGCAAGTAAATAGTGGAGCCTGGATTCAAACTCAGGCAGAGCCTGACTCCAGGCTTCTTACTTACTGTTCTAAACATCTTGGATGCCTGAGGTTCAGAGAGCAGATCTTGTCCAAGATTTCACTGTAACTTGAATCCAGGTGCGCCTGCCTCATCACCCACTTTCGATTGGCAAGACGGGCAGACAGGTCGGGGTGATAATTCCTCACTGGTTTACCTTCTATCTTCCCCCACAGGCCTGGGCCCTTCACTGCTCGGTCTCTACCCGGATGAGGACACCACCCAACCCAAGAGCCACTTCCGGCCAGCAACAAGTTTGGCCCAGGCTGACTGAGCCAGCCCCTCTTCCCGTCTCTCGTCTCCTTCCCAGAAAGGACCTCAACCACACTCCAAGCTGGCAGCCAATGCACAGGATGGGGGAGCCGGGAGAGGGGTTCCCCCTCTCCTCTCAGCAGCCCCTGTCCACCTCAGGCCTATTCAGTCCTCACCCCTCTGCCCCTCCCCCATCTGGGGGTTCCTTGGGGTGGTCTCAGCTCAGTGACCTCTGGAGGGGGTTCCTGGCCCCCACTCCTCCTTCTCTCAGGACTTCCCTTGGGGTTCTTGATACTGCTAACCTCATGCCTTTCTCCGACTGTCTTGGCTTTAACTTGGGTAATTAGGGGTAGGGGAGGTTGGGGTTCAGACCTGTGTTTCTAGGCTCTGAGGCATATTGATAACTGTAGTCACATTTCTTCCCACCTGCCTTTCTTTTAGTATATTTTTAAATTTTGTTCTCATGATATGTTTTAAATAGCTATGAATTGCCCAGAGTCCATAAGAATGTAGGACTTCAACCTTCGCCCCCCAACTCAGGTGTCAATGGGGCGGGGAGCCTCTGGGCCAGACCTCCCCCCTACCCAGTGACTTCTGATCGATCCATTAGCCTCCCACACCACTACCCAACTCTGCCTCCCTGCCTCCCCCCTCCGTTCTGGGTTTCTGCCTCCCCAGCCTTGCCTGGATATGGAATTTGTTTGTGGATTTCCTACTTCAGGTGTGGCCTTCGACTTCCTCTGCCTCCAGACGACACAACCTCCAACCTTCTCCAGTTCTAGACCGTACAACTTCCGGCTGCCTCTGGTTCTAGACTGCGCAAGCTCAGACCTTCCTGGTTCTGGATGGCACAACTCCCCACCGTTTTTGTTTCTAGACTGCACACACACATCTCCCGCATGCTCTAGTGTAGCCCTGGTGGCCTCCAAACCCCTCTGATTCCAGATCTCACAGTCTTTGGCTCTTTCTCGCTCTGGACCTCAGCCTCCACCCCACTTTCACACCTCATGGTCTCCAAAGTTGTCTGGTTCTAGGCCTCACAACCTCCAACTCTCTCTGGCTCTAGAACCTCTGACCGTCAGAATTCTCTGGGTCTAGAACTCACTCCCTGACTTTCCCTGGTTCTAGACCCCTCTATAAACTCCTTTGTCCTAGATGTCACACTCCCCGATGCCTGCTCGTTCCAGGTCTTACAACGAATTATTTTATCTGAGTCTGGACCCCACAACCCCAAGATTCCTATTGGCTCTAGTCTTCCCAACCTGTAACACAGTCGGTTCCAAATCCAGCTTCCTAATTTCTAAATCTTAATGATTCTCGGCTCATCCCTTCTAACTTTCTGCACTCAAGGTTTGCTTTTCCCATCCAAAAGAAGTAAAGTGAGCTTTATGTTTTGATCTTATAACCAGTCCCTCCAGAACAGGACATCGTGCTCCAGTTCTTTGTTCTAGACCCCATGACCTCTACTATTCACTGGTTCTAGGTCACACAGCTTCTAGACTTTGCAGCTTCCGGGGCCCTGACTCTAGATATGATTATCTCTCTTTTCTCTGGTCCTAGAACTTGGCCTTAAAGGTATCTGACTCCAGACCTCATACTATAAATTCCTTTGGTCCTAGACATGGTCTCTAATTCCCCCTCATTGCCAATGTTATGACTCCAAGTTACTATGGGTTTAGAAGTCAGCCTTCAAAGATCTTCTGATTATAGACCTTGCCACCTTATGAATTTATCTGGTTCTAGACCTTACAACTCCCAACTCCTGATTCTTATGGCTCCAAAATCCCTCTAGAACTCAGTCTTCAGGCTTTTTCCAGTTCTCGTCCTTACTCTACAAATCCCTCTGGTTCTAGGCCTCACGGCTGCCAACCGCCTCTGATTTCAGATCCAGATCTTTCTGGTTCTGGAACTGTCTCCAAACACTTCTGGTTCTAGAATCTGAACCTCAACCTGTAGATTCCTCTGGTCCTGAATCTTACAACCCCTGACTCCCTGCTTCCGGAAGCCAACCCCCGAAATCTATTCTGGCCTTCCCCCTCTGCCCAACTTGTCCGTCCCAATTCCTACTCTCTTTCTTAAGTCTTCCCACTGCAGATCCCTATCCTCCAGGTTTTGCTGCTCATGGACTTCATGCTCAAACCTCTCCATTGCCAATCTCATATCCCTAAAATTTCTCTGTCCTGGAACCCCCTTCACTCCCCACCTCAGCCCTCCAGATATGCACTTACCTTGACCCCAGGTACCTGGGGAACCTGGGGCTCCCTCACCCCCTTTGGGGGATTCACAATGCAGGAGACTTCCCCAGCCGCACAGGCACATGCACAGCCCTATCCACCTACCAGGAGGTGGGGAAAGGCGCTGAGACTCCTCAGTTCTCTGCCACCACCCATATGTCCCCAGCCCCCTTTCTACGATGGTGCTATTGCTTGGTCTCCCACAGGAAAACGTTTTCCTCTTAGTCCAATTCACTCCCTTTCCAAAAGGCACTTTTCACTGGTTTTTGTTTTTTTTGAGGGAATTGCCTTTCCAGATCGGTGCTATGGGGGGGGTGTAAAGGATCTCATCCCTCCTTCCCTCAGGGGATGACTTGGGCCCTCAATTAAGAGAACTGTGCTAGGCGGGGGGATGGGAAGGGACTGGACCAGCCATGCTGGCTCTGACATCCACTAGTCTCTATGCCACCATAAAGACCTCGCCTTGATAGGCACCAGAGCTCTGTGTCAACTCCTCTGTGGGATCACTTCAGGATGTGTGGGTGCCCTGGGTGACAGGTGTCTGTGTCACTTTGTGATTCTATGCGTACGTATGGTGATATTGTCATTCTGTGTATATATGTGTCGTGGACATAACTCTATGCACCAGTGGAGAGGTTGTAATTCCTTCTACAGGTGTGTGTGAGTACCTGCGTGAAGCACTTCTGCCTAACGTGTCTCTGGTAACTTCGGGTTTCTGTGTTCCTGATGTGGGAGGTATTGTGGCTTGTTTGGTTTTTATTTATTGTTTGGTTCTTACACACGTGTGTGTAGTGTTGAGATTCTATGTGCATGCACAGAACTGTTTGACACCTCAATTCTGTGCACTGATGTCTGTGACATGATTCTCTGTGCTTGGGGTGTATGTGTGTGTGAGAGAGATGTTGCGTGTCTACAAACTTAGGTGCAGATGGCTGGGCCTCTTCTCTCAAGTCTCTGGGCATCACCCTGATAACCCCTCTCCTGTGACCCACACAGAGATCTTTTCAAAGAACGGAAACCACTTTCAAGACTTGGCATTTGCTGCCCCCTCTGCCTTCCACGCCTTTCTCCCTTCCAGCCTCTCCTCACTTGTTCATCTCCTACTCACACTTTAGATGTAGGCTCCAAGACCCCCTCCTCCACAAAGTCTTCCCTGCTTGTCCCAGCTGGGTGAGCTCCTCAGCCTCCCCAGAGTTCCCCTGTCCCCATCACAGCTCTAGGTCCTCTGTCCCACTCTGAGTATTTATAGTGACTGTAGAAAGCACTTACACTGTGTCAGACTGTCTACCAAACACTTTACTTATGTGGTCTTATCAAACTCTCTCTAATCCTATATGACAGGCACGGCGATTAGCTCCATAAATCCAGAATTCAAATCCATTATGGCAGCCTTCCTCCCACACACACCAAAATAATCTCAAAAATCTGTCCCAAAAGGTGGGCTCTAGACAGCAGAGTAGGAATTAAGGACCCAGGAATTAGGCAGAAGAGGTCCAAGTCCTGCCTCTGCCACGTTCTTGCTGTATGACCTTGAACAAGTGCATTGACCTCTACAAATCTGTGTCCTCATTTGTAAAATGGAGATGATACTGGAATGTTCCAGGATGATGGTTGGCTTTAGCTGGGGAGAGTGGGTGTCAGACTGCCACAAGAAGAGCCCTAAAGGATTTAGCGCCACAGCTCGGCATGAGCAGCGGTTGAAGACTTGGAAAAAGGATGGTCTGCAAGTTTGTCCGTGTCGGGATTGGGGGAGGGGCGTGGCAGCTGGACGTTTGGCGTGAGGCTACACTATTCAGGGGCTCTTAGGTCATCAGAAAGAACTCGAATTTTCTCCTACAGGGACGAGGAGCTATGGGAGGCTGCAGAGTTGGGGGGCGGGGGGGGGGGCGAGGAAGAAAGGAGACGGTGCAGCGAGCGTCTGAGCCTTAGGGTGCCTTCAGTTAATAACTTACAAACACTGACCCTCAGGGTTGGAAATGTATTCCGTTGGCTTGAGAAACCACCCATTTTTCAGAGAGGGATAACAGACCCTAGAGAGGAGAGGAAGACGTGTTCAAGGTCATACAGGTAAATTGACAGTTGGGCTAGACTCGGGTCCCGCGTTGAGCTTGGTGTGCCCCGCAGACCAGCCACACGTACCCACCAATCCCGGAAGACGGCGGGTAAATCCCACTTTAAACCCCAAGAATCTTCGGCCTCGGAACGTGGTAACTTTGAGAGCGGGGGCCATACGGGGCCTTTTTTTCCCCCGTGCGCCCGTTTTCACCTTCCCATTGGCTCATTCTAGGAAGGGTGAGACTGCAGGCCTCCTTGGTCACCTTGTCCTCCGCGCAGTCTATGGCAAAAGAGCCCTGCGCAGGCGCGCAAAGGCAGCCTTCGCGGCCCGCGCTTTACGACACTTGTGCAGCAGCGGCAGCTGTAACTCGGCACTCCTTCGCGACGATTCGGCCGGGTGCCGCTGGCGGCCGTTGCCAGGGTGGGGGTCGCTTTGCGGCATGGCGATGGCGGAGGGCGAGCGGGCTGAGTGTGCTGAGCCCCCCCAAGACGAGCCTCCGGCTGATGGCGCTCTGAAGCGGGCAGAGGAGCTCAAGACGCAGGCCAACGACTACTTCAAAGGTGCGCCCGCCCCGGAGGGGGCCAGGGTGGGTGGACAGCTGCCGGGGTCGGGGGGTGCCGGGCCCGCGCGGAACCATGGCAACGCGGAGCGGCAGCCTGGGCGCGGGCCAGGCACTACCAAGTGACCAGGCGTGGGGAGGACCAGGATGGCACTGGGGCGACAGAGGGGGCTTCTGAGAGGAAAGGTGGTACCTGAAACTGGCGGACGGAGCGGATGCTAGTAACTGGGGATCATGAGGAGGGGGCGGGAGGGGGGAGGGGAACGAAGGTTCCACCAACTGGGAGACCCCCGGGAGGTGCTAGCTTTTTGGCGAGACCTGAAGAGGACGCTACCAAGTTTTGACATGGGGCGGGGGAGCGATGGCTCTATCCAGTTGGGAGACCCGGGGTGGGTGGCACCCGGTGGGGGTTAGGATGGACAGTTCCCAGTAGAGTAGGAAATCGTGCGGGTGAGGAAGTAGGAGGTGTGAGGTTGCACTAGGGAGAGGGAAGTGTGGAAGGCCCCGGGAGTAGAGGTGAGGGAATCCCAAGAATAGTGTGACTTTGGATCTTGAGAAGGGAGAAAGATGTGGGGGCACTCATTCATTTACTCACTCAGCATGTTTGCTGAGCGCCTGCTAAGGACCACGCCGGGCTCGGAAGATGGAACAACCAATGAGATGGATGCAGCCCTGCCCTTATTCAGCTCCTAACTCAGCCGAAGACTCAAGCCATGAGTAACTAAACAAATTAATAAAATACCTAGAAGTTGAGATGAGCGTTTTGAAAAATAAATAAATAAATAAACCCAACAGAATGTGAAGTAGACAGTAAGGGTTGGAGGCTACTTCAGGTAGGTGGTCAGGGAAGGCCTTACTGAGGAGGGGGCATTTAAGTAGAGCCGGAGAGCTGGGGAGGGGTGCGCCAGGTGGGTGGAGCCTCGGGTGCAAAGACGTGGAGGAAGGAAATGAAAGGACACTGGTGAATCTGGAACTTGAGCGAGTTAGTGCGGAGCCTGATACCAACAGGCTTGGGACAGGGGCCAGATTATGTGGTTTCATAAATCCTTGCAAGGACTAGTTTGGATTTTACTCAGCTCTCCAAGAAGAGACCGTGAGTAGATGGAGAGGCCAGCCTGGAGCTCCCGGGAGAGGAATTTGGGCATGAGCAGCCTACAGATGGAATAGAACAGGCCAGGAGTGGATGAGGTCATCTCGGAAGATGAGGGGCCCAGGACGGAACCTTGAGGACTTCTGATGTTTAGAACAGAAAAGGAAGAGGCGGAGAGGAGGGGTGGTCCGTGGGTAGAAAGAAAATCAGGAAAAGTGTCAGGAGAGAGGAGAGAAGAGAATGCTTCTTGAAGGAGGGGGCTAGACCCTGGTCAGACGCTGCAGTGACCGTTGGATTTGGTTCCACGGGTGTGGGTGGTAGTCTTGACAAGAGCAGTCTCTGGGGAGTGAGGCGGTGGTGGCCAGCCGGAAGGGCACTGGAGAATGAATGGGAGGTGTGGAAGTGCAGACAGCCAACGTTGGGGGAGTTTCGAGGATTTGGGTTCCGAAGGGGAGTGGAGAAATAGGGAGGGAGCTGCTTTTTTTAAGGATGGAAGAGACTAGAGTCTGGTGCACGTGAGGGAGAATTGATCCTACTGGAGAGGGGAGAGACTCTTAAAGGCAAAACCCTGGGGAAGGAGCGGGGATGGGGGGAGCGGAATGAATCTGGAGCCCTGGAGAGAATTGGCCTTCGGTGGGGGCACAGACAGGTTCAAGGAGGAGGGAAGTTTGATCAGGCCGAGGCAGCCAGGAGGAGGTGGCGCTGGTGGAAGATGGGGTCACAGGGCCCTGAAGGCTGGGTCAGGGACAATGGGAGTCCTAGGGTGGCAGGGAGCCATGGGAGGTTTTAAGAGAGGAGCAACAGGGTCTGATTAGCATTTGAAAAAGACCCCCCAGCTGCCTGTGGAGATTGGACGCAAGGGTCAGGCTGGGGACCAGGAAGGAGACTGACGGTGGGCAGGGGAAAGGTGCCCATGCTGCCAGCCAGGCTGGAGAGACAGAAGCAGACTCAAGGAATGTTTCTGAGTGGCTGCCTGAAGAGAAGAAAGAAGGGACTCCAGGCAGAAAGAACAGGTGGCAGAGGCCCAAAGGCCTGGCACCGAGACTGGGAACAGGGCTGGCGGGTAAGAGGCCAGACTTAGTTTCCTGAGGCTGCAGGGGGAGCCGGCCTGCACTTTCTGCCGAGGACTCTGGGGAGCCAGAGCTGGTTCTGGGAAAGGACAGAGTCAGGTTTGTGCTGCAGAAAGACCCCTGTGAAGGGGCGGGAACCCGGGCAGGTGCGGATGAAAGCCAGACCAGGGCAGGGTGCGGCTGACGGGGTGGAAATGAGTAGATCTGAGAGATGTTCAGGAGGCTGACTTGACCGAACACGGTGTCTGCCTGGCTTTGGGGACTGAGGGAGCCAGAGGCGTCTAGGATCGGGCCCAGTCTCCAGCTGGGGGATGACACGGAAGGTAGGGTCATCCCTGAAATGGCTTGGGTGGAGCAGCAAGTGTGGGGGTTGACGCTGAGGCCCCTTGCCCCCCAGGACCTGGGATCTGAGTTCTCAGGAGCCCCAGGGCTGGGCGAGGAGCCAGGGGTCCTGGCATTGAGCTGGCATGGAGGAGAACGCCCCTCCTGGTCCCGGCCCCTCTGTGTGGCAGGCAGTGGCAGGCTCTGGAATAGCAATAAAAAGAATAATTGCAGCTCCCTTAATTGAGCCCCTGTGCTGGCCAGGTACACCGCTTTGTTTAACCTAACCCTGGGGCGCCGGGAGGCAGGTGGGAGCGGCCCTGTTTGTTTTCTGGAGGAAGCTGAGGCTCAGAAAAGCGAAACCACGTGCCCAAGGTCAGGGCGTGTGAGCCGGATAACCCTCTTCCTCACCGTGTGCGTGTGCGTGGCTCCCACGTGCAGTCTCCTCTCCCTGACCATCCTGGCGCCCTGCCGGGTTCAGAAGATCCGCTGCCCCCCTCCCAGGGCCGGATCACCTCTGTGAGCTCAGGCCCCTCCCAGAGGCTCTGGCCGCAGAGCCTGGTCCCTGATGTTGTTCAGCTCCCTCCCCTTTATTTCTGGGCCTCGTCAGCCACCTTCTGTGAAATGGGAGAGGTGGGGTTTCGCTCCCAAGGAAGCCTTCGGGCCTAAGAGTTTGTAGACATGGATTGCCAGTCTGCCTGGATTCGAATCTTGTTTCTTCCTCTTCCCTGCTGTGTGACTCCTGAGCAAATGACTTAACCTCTCTGTGCCTCGGTTTCCTCATCTCTACACTGAGGGCTGTCTTGATGATTCAGTGCACTCCTATTTGTAAAACATACAGAATAGGGACAGGATATGGTGCTTTGGGACGTGTGCGAAGGGCCCCTCCCATTTCCTCTGCTGCATTCTCTTCCCTTCGCTTAGTCATTCATCTGTTTCTTACACAAGTGTCTGCTGTAGCCACGTTTGGTACACGAGTTCATTTAGCCCTCACAGCCGCCCCATGCGGCAGGGCCGTTTGTGACTCCACCTTTCAGGTGGTCAAACCTCGCTCAGAGAGGGGCGGCTGTTTGCCCGGGGTCTCATGGTCGGCATCCACAAAGCCCGATGCCAGACTCAAGACACCAGGCCTTCTGTGCCATGCCAGGCGGCCATTCAAGTAGCATCTCACCAAGAGAGCCAGCCATTCAAGCTCTGGAACAGGGCCAGGAGGCTGGAAGGAGTCCTCGAAGGTACTGGCATCCAGGGAGGGTCAGTCAGACCTGGGCTGCCTGGCTCTGCCCTTGCTTGTTTCTGGGAAGTCCTGGGCTTGTGCTCCGGGGCTCACAGGCCTGGGGGGACACACCCACCACAGAACAGTGACAACCCAGAGTGGGCAGGGCTGGGACAGGTAAACCCACAGGGGTACCTGACCCCGCCTGGGGGTCAAGGAGGGCTTCCCAAAGGAGGGGACACCAAGCCATTTGAAAGATTGCCGGATGTTAGCCTGCAGAAGGAATCGTTCCATCGTTCCTGGCCATCTCTGGGACCTGGCTTCTTCTTGCTCTAGTGTTGGGTTGGCTTATGTATCTGTCTCTTTTCCTTCCTTCCTTCCTTCCTTCCTTCCTTCCAGAACCCTCTTCCATTCTGTTTCTTCACCTCACTCACTCTTTCTCAGCTTCCAGGGCTCAGCTCCGACATCCCCTCTGGCTTCCCCAGCCCTCAGCACTCGGTTGCCACTTTATGGGAATGGGTCTGAGTGCCGACCACCTCCTCCCCGGCCCCCACTGGACTGTGGGCCCCAGAAGGGCAGGGCCGGGGTGGGAGGTGCTGTGTCCTCAGACACGGCAAGGACTCAAAAAGAAGTAAGACAGGTAAGGCCCCTACCCTCGTGGGGCTTAGGTTGAAACTGGGGAGGCGGATTACAGGCAAATAAACAAGACAAAATGCTGGTGGTTTACCAGATGACTCTGGAGAACAGTAAAGTGGGGGTTAGGGCAGGCGTTAGGAGGACTCTGGAACTCACGTCCCGAGCACGTGTGCCAGCTGCCCAGGGACACCCAGCTGGTGACAGGCAGAGCCAGGGAGGGTCCAGCCCGCCTGCCCGGGTCTGTTCCGGCCCCTGTGCCAGGCTCCCCCAGAGGCTACCAGGCATGGAGGGTGAGAGAGAGTGGGGGCATGGGGTCTCGGCCTGGCTCCGAGTTCCCGCCTGCCACTTTCTGGGTGACCTCAGTCCCCTCATCTAGAAAGTGGGGTGATGCAGTTGTCCTCAGGGTTGGTGTGAGGGTTCAGCGAAGGGACCCATGTACCAGGGGCCCTGCCTGGCTCGCACTGCATCATGGCCCCTCACTTCTGGCCAGCCTTGGTCTTCTGTCTGTCGAATGGCCGCATGGGAGGGGTTCAAGCCTGGCTCTGCGAATACAGACTGGGTGTTTGACCTTGAACAAGACCTAATGACCCATCTGTAAAGGGAGCCCCAGACGGTGCTTATGCTGTGGAAACGTAAGGGTTCCATGAGTCCAGGCAATAAAGTGCACAGCCCTGGCCACACAGCTCGGTTAGTTGGAGCATCCTCTTGACATGCCAAGGTTGTGGGTTCCATCCTCGGTCAGGGCACACATGAGCGTCAACCAGTGAATGCATGAAGGGGTGGGACAACAGAAAGACCTCTCTCTCTCTCTCTCTCCATCTCTCTCAGAAATCAATAAATAAAAATTAAAAAATAAAGTACAGGGCACAACTACAGCTCATTTTACAAAAAATCGATCTCTTCCGCTTGACCGGATGTTAACATCCTGTCGTTCCGAGCTTAGAGCATCAATGTCCAGGCCCGCTGTGGCTGTGTCCTGCCAGCCTCCCTGCCCTCGTCCGCCCCAGCCACACCAGCCTTCACTACCCTCCCGCCCCCTCCCCCACCGCCTTTTCAGCTTCTGTTCCTTCTGTCGGGAATGCTCTTCAGTCTGGTTTGTGACTTTCTTTGGATCTTGGCTGATATGTCTCCTTCTTGAGGCCTGAGTAGTTTTCTTCCCTCCTTCCTGTTCTGGGCCCCTCTTTGGGCTTGTGTCCTTATTTGGGGGCCAGACAGTCGGGGCTCAGAGCAGGCTCAGACTGGCTGGGTTACAGCTCAGGAACTGTCCTGTCCCAGAGAGACCCCCTCTGAAGTCCTAGAAGAACTGTCCCCTGGCCCTGGGACCTGGAGGAGGCAGGTGTGTGGCAATGACCTTGGGCCCTGGGGACTTGGACCTGAGGAGACCAGGCCTGTGCTAAGGTGGGATGGTTGGGACAGGGCAGAGGGGCAGGCTGGAGAGACATTTATGAGCCCAGCTTTGGACCTCAGTTCCCCCATTTGTAAATGGGGAGACGGGGCCAGCACCCAGCCTAGGGCCTGTTCTTGCTGGGTGGCGGCAGCCCTGCCTCACGCCGCCTCCTCTGTCTCCACAGCCAAGGACTACGAGAACGCCATCAAGTTCTACAGCCAGGCCATCGAGCTGAACCCCTGCAGTGCCATCTACTATGGCAACCGCAGCCTGGCCTACCTGCGCACCGAGTGCTATGGCTACGCGCTGGCCGATGCCACGCGGGCCATCGAGATCGACAAGAAGTACATTAAGGGCTACTACCGCCGGGCCGCCAGCAACATGGCGCTCGGCAAGTTCCGAGCCGCCCTGCGCGACTATGAAACGGTGAGCCGGGCCTCGGGGACGAGGCAGCTCCCTGAGCCAGGTGGATGCGGAGGGCCAGTGGGCAGGGCAGGAAGGACAGCCTCGGTGTGCTTGCCTGGGAGGAGGGAGGGGCCGTTACCCAGCACCCACTCCTCCAACCAATGCCCGGGGGGCTCCTTGGCCTGCAGCAGACCACCTGGGTTCACACCTGCTCCTGCCATGACTCACTTGGTCACCTGGGCGAGTCACCTGGCCCTCTGCACCTCCTTGCCCACCTGTGAGAAATGGGAGAGCAGTGAGACCTGCCTGTGCGGGGTGCTGTGAAGGGTAAAGTGTTTCCGCTTTTCCGATGTGAGGCACAGCTCGGGGGTGGTCAGGGTCTGTACCGATGGGCCATTGGGGTTTCTCTGGTGGTCGTGGTCAGTGGGTGGGAGCCGCAGCCTTTCTGCCAGCGGAGCTGCTGGTTCAGGGGGAGCAAAAACCAGCCCCGAGTCACTGAATCAGAGCAGAGGAGGGCAGAGCTGGGTGACATGGGACGGGGGTGTGCTCCAGAGGGACAGCAGGCGGGGGACGTGCTGTGATGAGGTGACGGCACAGGAGACCCCGAGAACGGCGAGAATTCACTAGTTCCCTCGCCCATCTGCCGCTCCCCGTGCTGTCCTCGCTCTGCCCAGAGCAGTGACCGTGGGAGGACTTCCAGGGCGCACGCCTTCCCCAGCCCTCACATCGGCTGGCCGAGTGAGCTGTTGCGGGGGCCTGCTGAGGTGGGACTGGCCACCCATCGTACAGATGAGACTGAGGCCCAGAGGGGTTAGGTCACCCGCCCACCAACGTGCAGCCGGCCAGTTGGAAGGACAGAGCTGGGGTTCGAGCTCAGGCCTGGCCCTGCGACCCCTCCACCTCGGGGAGTCGGCTCCCTGCGAGGCGGGGTTCATCTGTCCGTTGGTTGGCCCGCTGCACGAGGGGCTTGGTCAGCGTCTGTGGGACGAATTCTCATTCTGCCCCCAGCACCCCCCACTCCTGTGATCTCGTCTGCACACACTAAGAGCTTCTGCTGTGTAGGGAGGCGCGGCCTCGGGCGCCGAGAGCCACAGGCTGCAATTGGAGGGACCCGGTCAACCTGCTGGGGCTGGTGGCTGGCCACAGGCCTGGGGTGGCGGGGGCTGTGCAGGCCTCGGGGGAGGGGACCCCTGTGTGGGTGGGGGTCGAGGCCCGCCGGAGGATGCAATTTAGAGACTGAGGGCAACATGGAGGGGGACGGGGTGGCACCCAGGAGGATGGGGAGGAGCGGCAGGACGGAGTCCTTGTGAGCTCAGCTCCGAAGCCATTGCTCCGTCAGACCTGTCCCTCATCCGTGGTGCCCGCTTCTGGAGCATGGTCACCAGAGGGCTCTGCGGAAGCGGTGTGTGTGCGGAAAGGTCAGCGGGGCCGCCGGGGCTCCGTAACGAGAACCCAGAAGTCCAGTTGGGGTGGGGTGGGGGCGGGGCTTTTCTGAAAGCGCCCTGGGTTGGGGAGTCCTGCAGGGGGCGCTTGAAACTGAGTCGCGACCTGAGCACAGGTGTGCCACGGGTCTTCGCCCTCCCAGGGCTGCGGGCCAGGAAGCCTTTTCCTGGGATGAGGACCAGACTGGGGCCTAACCCTGAGTCTCCCCTGAGGCCGAGACGGTGCTTCTAGCCATCCTGTGTGGGAACCAAACCTGAACTGTATCCCAGGCCTGGTGGGGGTCACGGAGGGCTGGTGGGGGGCAGTGGTCCACAGCCTTTTTCAAATTAGCCAGCATTTCGTTGTTGTGGCCCGTTTCCCCGTGGGGGCTCTGCCAGCAGCACTGGGGAGTCCCCGCGTGAGCTTGAGATCCTTGCCCACCTGGACCTGGGCCGGGCCCACCATCGCCGGCCCCCACACGCCCGCAGGCTGTTCACCCTCTTCCATTCCGACGCGTTGCGTCAGGCTCCGTGGGCCGTGGGCCCTGGGGCGGCCGCCCAAGCAGAGGCTTCACCTCTCACGTGCGGAGCCGTCCTGTGACTTGCTAGGGTTTCACGCCCGTCTCAGCTCTAGGCACCCTTGGAGGCGGAGCCGAGCTGTGACCTCGGTTGATAAACAAGCCCAAGGCCCTGCCTCTCTGCAGCCTGGGCCCTCAGGTGAAGGGCCTTCCCTTTCTCAGCCTCAGTTTCCTCATCTGCACGCTCTCTGCGGGCTGGAGCTCTTTTGAGCTCTTCACATGCGCGAGTTCACTTCATTTAACAGGAAGGAAACAGGTCTAGAGAGGGGGATCCCCTCCTCCAAGGTCACCCAGCAGGAAGTGGCAGGGCTGGGGCTTGAGCCCAGAGTTCTGCCTGTGACCGCTGGAGGGCCGTGAAGTCAACTTAGTGGTTGGAGAGCAGCACTCTGTCATCCAACACAATGAGGAAGAAAAACGTTCATCATTTGGGGAAAATTGTGTATGTATTTTGTGAAAAAATGCCACTTTCATGAATGTAGACGTGTGCTGGGTGTGATATAAAACACGTACTCCGTACTGTGAGTCGTGAGCGGAGAGTGTGCAGGTCGCCAGCACTGTCTGTGGGAGGCACCAGCTCCAGGGTCGGGGTGCCCCACCCTCCCCCCTCGAGCTGCGAGGCTCTGAGGGCTTTGCTCTCCTGCTCGGGGTCCTCCTCCATGAAGGGGGGCGGGTAGGGCCTGCCTCGAGTGTCCCTGTGAGGGTGAAGGCAAGGTGATCAGTACATTTAGAGGGGGCCCGCCCCCACCGAGCACTCACGGGGCTTTCTGCTGGGGGCGTTAGGGGCCAGGACCCTGTCAGGGGCTGGGAGCTGGGTGTCTCCAGGTGCCCCCAGGCCCTCCGCAGGAACCATGCTCCCACTCCCTCTCTCTGGGTCCGTGTTGACTCCTCATCCCCTCACCCCCCACCCCCGTGCTCCCTCATCACCAAGTTAACCCTTTCAGGGGGCCCTTGCTTCAGGATTCCCTGCCCTTCTATTGGCTCCTCTTCTCAGAAGACCCCACCTCTCTTCCTTCTGTCTGTGGTTAGAACTCAGGTGGTCTTGTGGACCCAGGCAGGATCTGGGGGCTCCTTCTGCAGCCCCTACCCCTTCTGGGAGGGTTATGTTTGTAACGTGGCTTGCATTTGGGTCTCTCACGATGTGGTCCAGTGCAGTCGGTTAGAAATGTGTCCGCCTTGCGCACCCGCACCAGCACCAGCACACTTACGGACACGTGGTAGCACAGGGGTGGTCCCAGCCTGCTCCTCCTACGGCGCCTGGCCCAGCGGGGACCTTCATGTCTGATGGCCCCTGTGATCTTCATAGCGCCTGCGCAATGCGGCTGTTAACATCCCTGATTTACAGATGATGAAACTGAGGCCCAGAGAGTAGGTCACTGCCCCAGGCCCCACAGCCAGGAGGTGACAGCCAGGTGCCAGAGCCAGGCTCCTGACCACAGATGCCCCGGGCAGAAGGTCCCCAGCTCAATTCTTGCCCGCAGCTCAGGCCGTGTGCTTCCATGGTCTTTCTCGTCTCTGTCATGGTCAGAGGCACGTTGGCTGAACCGGCTCACTTGGGTGAAGACCCAAGGGTCACACTTGAGATTGGTGTGGCGCAGTGCCTGCCTGGGAAGCCTGGTGTCCCTCCGGCACCTCCCCGGCCATGTCCGTCACTGTCATTGTAGACCATCACAGTGCCCATCACACGTGTCCTGTGGGTCCCCTGAGGTCAGGAGCACTTCTCCTGTGGCCTGGCTTCTGCTATGAGTCTATAGTCTCTCACCCTCAGTTCCAAACCCAAGCTGATCGGAAAACCACAGTTTCTCTAGTAAGTTCGGTGGCGAGCTCTGACCTGAACTAATAAGAAGCCATTGATGGTGTTCATTGCTCCCACGCAGTATGACGAGAGGTTTTGCTGCAGAAGCGGCAGTGTGTGTGACGACCAGGTACCACTCAGACCGCCGGGGGTGCCATAGGACATAGAGCGTGCGCACTGTGTCACCCTTCTAAAATCCAGAGCCCGTGCAGCCCCCGTGGCCTCACAGCGGGGCTGTGGGCCTGTGCCGTCCTCTCACCAATTCGAGCATAGGTGCCTGGGAGCTGCAGGTACCACCTGTAAAACCAGCTTTTTACTTGGGACGTAATACCAAGATCCTATTCTCCTTGGCTCCCCAGTGACGTGTCTGGCATCACCACGTAAATGTCACAGCCAGGAGACCGGCGTGGATTCAGTCCAGGCACCACTTTGTAGAGGAGGACCCAGTGTTAAGTCCTGACCCAGCGGCCTCGGCTGCTGAAGCTCCTACCAGGTGCCACTGGCCCGGAGCACTGACCTTCCCGGGAGCAGGAGCCTCAGAGGGCCACTTCCCCTTCTCCGGGAGCGGTAACAGTCACAGCAGCAGCCACAGTCCCTGAAAAGAGGCCTCGCTCGCTGTTACATTCTCAGGCCACCCACCACAGGGCTGCTGGCACCCCACACACACACTTTCTAGAAGCTGAGGGAGGACCAGGAGGTGGGGCTGCTTGCCCTGGAGGCCTGACCCCAGAGCTGGCGCTCAGGACCACTCCCCCCTCCTTCCCCTCTGGAGAACATGCGGGGTGCGTGGGGACGGTGGCATCGGGCAGGGGAGGGACGTGTCTGAGCGTGTGTGACAGAAGTCAGGAGCCTGCACAGGGAGAGAGCGGAACCCTGGCTTCTGGGGTTGTCGACACCTCTGAGCCCGTTTCCTCGTCCCTCAGATGGGATTGTGGTAACTCCACCTAGAGTTGCTTTGGGAATAACATGAGCAAGTCAGTTGCTTACAACAGCGTCCGGCATGTACCTCTAAGTACTCGGAAAATTAGCCACATTTCCGCTTCTGCTCCTTGACTGCTCCCGCTCCTCTTTTCCCCATTGTTGTTGGGGTTGTCCCCATCCCCCACCCCAGCCTGTGAGCCCAGAACAGAGACCGGTGTGGAGGGAAGGCGGAGTGGCTCATCCTGTCACCCGGCGGGCACGCACTCACTGCCAGGACCCTGCTGCAGCCCCGCCCTCACAGGCCACCTTCCAGTGGGAGACTGGAAACGGTCCCTGTCCAGCAGTGCTCAGGGCTGGCCAGGCAATCCAGGGGCTTGAGGAAGCCCAGAGGGGGTGCCTGACCCAGCCTGAGTGATGGGCCAAAGGGGGACCTGGAGGAAGAGCTAGAAGGGACGTGGATGCGGGAAGAGGCGCTCTGGGCCAGGGGCAGCTGTACAGACCTGGGTGAGAGCAGGCAGTGCATGTGGGGACTTGGGAGTTTGGTCTGGGGGGGGGGGCAGGGCTAGGCAAACAGAAAGCGGGTTCTCGTGAGTCAGCCCAAGTGGCAATTTGCGCTTTTTCCCGGGGTGTGGACTCATCACCCCTCCCTGCTGGGAAGGACTCCGGGGGACGTCTGTGCTGCCTCCCTCCCGAGCCTTGCACCACACCCACACCCCAGGTGGGGCCGCCTGGCAGGGTGCCCTAGCCTGAACTTGCCCAGGCAGGGAAGAGCCATCGCCAGCCACAGCCCCGGTTTCTGCTGCACGCCAGGCCGCACAGCCATTCCTGGGTGGATGGGCCTCGCTGACCCTCAGGCTAGTGAGTGCGCCTTTCACAGGCTTCTGGCTCCTCTGCTGGCCTTGCACGGGGCGGGGGGCATCACCGTCCCTCTCGGCACCCGGGCACAGGAGCTATGGGGGCCACTCACAACACACGTAGGTGTCTGAGGCTCCGAGGCGTGATGTCACGTGCCCAAGGTCACACAGCGAGCCAGTGGCAGAGCAGGGGTGTGCATCCAGCCCTCTCTGCCTCTGAGCTTGGAGGATCCGAGTCTGTGGGAAGCTGGACAGAAGGTGGGGAGAGGGGAGGGGGTGGGCCCCTGGTACTGAGGACTTACTGCATCCCAAAGCGCAGCCGTGTCCTTGCATGTGAGCTGGTTTGACCAGCACAGCAGCTCGTGAAGGGCCCATGAGGAGCAGCCGACGCTTTCGTGGGCTTGGCTGTGGCCTGGCGCCGCTGCACTCACTGCCCAAGTGCTTGCTCCTCTAGTCTTCACGGCGGCCCTCAGAGGTGGGTACTCTCCGCCTCATCGTACAGAGGAGGGAACTGGGGGGTCAGGGCCTCTGGGTCACCCAGCAAGTCACCAGCCCTCCAGATAAGTCTGGGCTGTTAATCATGACCTGAGACTCAGCCCACCCTTCCTGGCAGTCCCACCGAGCCCGGGACGCACTGTGATGGCATTGAAGTGCGCCTCCGCCTGCCCCGGGGCCCACGAGGGACCTGGGCTGGGCACGTGCTCCTCGGGTGGGGCGGTTTGGTTTTGACGGTAGAGCTAAGATGTGCTAAGAGCACCCACGTGGGCCCTGGCTGCTGTGGCTCAGTTGGTTGGAGTGTCGTCCCATAACCCGGGAGGTTGTGGGTTCGGTCCCCGCTTGAGGCACAGAGAAACCACCCATTAATGTTTCTCTCCCTTCCCTTCTCTAAGCGTATCCTTGGGTGAGGATATTTTAAAAAAGGGCAGAGCACACCTGTGTGGGTTGCCGTGTTTCCCCCTCACAGCTGCCGTGTGTCTGGGTTGTGGGTGCAGAGACCGAGGCCTGGAGGTCGGAGGAGTCCGAAGTTACACTTCCCGGGTGTGGCGGCCTGGGTGGCCTGGCTTCCTCGTTCTGGGAGCCCAGGGCCAGGCAGACAGACAGAGGGCAGCCAGTCCCTGCCTGCTCCCTGCCTCGCCCCCTCCTCAGTCTGAGCGTTGGTGCCCCTCCCTCCCTCTTCCCTGCATTCCTCACTCTGCCCCCTGCCCGCCCAGGTGATGAAGGTGAAGCCCCACGACAAAGATGCCAAAATGAAGTACCAGGAGTGCAACAAGATCGTGAAGCAGAAGGCCTTCGAGCGGGCCATCGCAGGCGACGAGCACAAGCGCTCGGTCGTGGACTCGCTGGACATCGAGAGCATGAGTGAGTCGGGCCCCCATCCCAGGACACCCCCATCCCTGCATGGGCCTCTCCATTCCCTGTGCACACCGCGGGGTAGGAGATGGGGCTCAGGGTGGCCTCTCGTCCCTGTCCAGATTTGAGGTTTGCGTTCCCCGTTTTGGGAGACGTGGATGAGCCCCTCCTCCTGCCGGGCTTAGCTCCCTGGCGTAGCACCCGCCCCCTCACGGGCCTCCTGTGCCCGATCTGTGTCCAGTTCCTCTAGGCGCTCTGGTAATTCAGTCCTTCATCCCACCGGCCGCTGCTGAGCACTGGTCTCGGCACTGAGGATATATGCGGCTGTGACCGAAAGTCTGCCCCCGTGGGCTGGCGTTCTAGTGGGGGGAGACTCAGCAAGTGAATCCACAGTTGGAAACGCTACAGAATCAAGGTGGCGGGGGTCGGGGGGGGACACGAGGCAGGGAGGTCAGGGAGAGGGCCTCAGAGCGGCCCAGGTGGGCGGAGCGGGCCGTGGGAGGGCCTGGCTGGGAGTGCAGTCCTCTCCCGCCATCCCTGTCGGAGCCTGCGGGCGCAGAGCTGTGCCTGCCCCGCGCCTGGGAGCCAGGCCCCCTGCCCCGCACGGAGGCCCCGGCCCCTGACACAGCCCGCATCCCCCACCAGCCATCGAGGACGAGTACAGCGGGCCCAAGCTGGAGGACGGCAAGGTGACCATCACCTTCATGAAGGAGCTCATGCAGTGGTACAAGGACCAGAAGAAACTGCACCGGAAATGTGCCTACCAGGTGACACGTCTGCTCAGCCCCACACACCTGTGACCCCGGGATAGCGTCACGGCACTGGCAGTGCCGAAGCTCGGCCACCGGGGCAGGTCGAGGGGAGGGTGGCACCGGTAGCTTAACGCTTGAACTAGCGGTGTACCGGGCCCTGTGAGTCTTTTATTTCTGATACTGGGGTTTTTTGTGTGTTTAGCATTTCTTTTTTAATCGTTTTAATCCTTCTGTCCCATATGTTCACATATGTTGTCTCCCTTTTCCACTAGATCCTTTAACGCATTTATCAGAGTTATTTTAAAGTCTCTGTGTGGTAATTCCACCATCTGGGCCCTCTCTGGCTCTGCTTGTGCTGTCTGTCCCTTCTCGTCCCGGTCCCTCGTTGCACGCAGAAATTCTGTGTGAGAGGCTGCCACACACCTCCCCCTGCCAGGCCGCCGTGTGAGGGGCTGTCGGTCTGCCTGCAGGTTGGGCGCTGGGGTCGGTGTGAGCTCCCCACTGGCCTTCCTGCTTCCAGCACCGAGTCAGGGCCTCCCCGCAGCAGGGCTTGGAAGGCAGCGAGGTCTTTATGTCGTCGAGTCTCCAGCTTTTGGAGCGGGGAGAGCTCTGACTGCCAGGCCACTGCCAAAGCCCTGGGTGCTGGGGAGTGCTCTGCTTGCCAGTCCCGCCCCCACTTTTGTGCCTCAGAAAGTCCCTCCTGGCCATGGTGCCCTCCGCCTTGCCTTTGGGGACAGCCACGAGACAGTTCCAGGCAAGGGCTGAAGCCTTCTGCAGCTGGGGCTCTTCGGGGCTCTCGTCCGTAGGTCCCCTGAACTCCGTGGTGTCCCCTCACCCAGCCGTGGCGGACTTGCCCTCCTGCCGCGCAGCCAGGATGCCGGAGATGAAAGTGGTCTCGGTCTCCTTCCCCGGGGCCTGGCACTGTCTGCAGCTGGACTGGTTAGGGTTCTTGGCATCCTTGGCTTGCGGCTGTGTTGTGGTTTTGTTTCTGTTTTCTTAATTTTGTGGGGATTTTGACTTGTTCCCACCGTCAGGGCACGAGTGACCGTCTTGGACAACTTCACACGCCCTGACCAGAGTGCACATCTACTTGTGACACCTGATGTTCTCCATAGCTTTTTATTTTGAGAATTGTCAAACCTCCAGAAAAGCCAAAAGAGCATTGAACTCCCACGTGCCCTTCACCGAGATTCGCCGGCTGTGAAGTTTCTCTTTTTTCCGAACCTTGAGACTTAGTTGCATCAGAACCTGTGTCTCCTAAAAACAGGACGTCCTCCTGTGGGACCGCGGCTCAGCTGCTGCGCCTTAGAAACGCGGCCTCGGCCCGCGGCGCCTGACGAATGCAGACAGCCGCGGGCCGCCGGCGAGGTCTGCCTCGGGGAAATATACGTGGCGTTGTCATGGCATGTTCTTGTAGTAAAACTAATGTTTCTACGTTTCTAGACAAATATTTCAGTTTTCCCAGTTTTCTTACAAACACCCTTTTTAGCTGTTCCTTTAAGATCCAGAAGCCATTGGAGGGTCGCGTATCCCTCACGGCCTGCCTTCTTTCTTTCCGTGCAGAAGAGCCTCGCGCCCTTTGGGGGGGTTCTTCAGTGACCCTGACGTGCAGGTGTGCCCAGGCCAGTTGTTTTGTGAAAGGTTCCATATCTGGATTCATCCGTGTGTTTCATGATGCTGATTTTTTAAAGAGAAACCAAGGATCTCGATTTTGATGTGAAATAACTCTGTTTAAATGCCACAAAGGCCTCTCGGGTCACAGTTTGGGGCACCCCTCTGGCCCCAACCAGCAGCACCCCACTTGCCTGGGCCTGCCCTGCCCATTCCTCTCCTCTCCCCACGTCTCCCTCCCCCTCAGTCTGGGTGGGGGGCAGGCCCGCCAGCCAGCCCCTCTCACAGCCTGCCCTGCCTTCCAGATCCTGGTACAGGTCAAAGAGGTCCTGTCCAAGCTGAGCACGCTGGTGGAGACCACGCTGAAAGAGGTGCGCGCGGTGGGCGGCGTGTGGGTGGGCCAGGGGCAGGGCTCCCTGGCTGGGGCGGGGCCACGGAGCTCAGAAACTCACAGACCCACCTGGCTCGGTCTGTCTTCCCTCTTCCCGCCCCATGTCTGTCCCCCGGTGTCCCTCTTCTCGTGGCCCTTCGGCCTCTGTTCCACCCTCTTCGTGTCCATGTCCCCCGCCTGTGTCTTTGCATGGTTCTTCTCGGTCTGCCGTGACCTCTTGCCCTCCCTTCCCCCCTGCCCCCTCCCCATGTCTCTCTCTGGGCCCCTCCCTCTCCGGTGGCCTCTTTTCTTCCAGACAGAGAAGATTACAGTGTGCGGGGACACGCACGGCCAGTTCTATGACCTCCTCAACATATTTGAGCTCAACGGTTTACCCTCAGAGACCAACCCCTACGTATCCTTCCTCAGAAGAGCAAACCACCCCCTCCAACCTGGATGTGGGAGAGGGGCCCCCAACAGAGGAAAAGGCCTGAGCCTGGGAAGGGGGAGGCTGGAGCACTTACTCGGGCGCCGGGGTGTGAGTGGAGTGCAGGCCGGTCCCCCGGGCCCTGACCAGGGCAGGTGCTAGCCTCCCTGGGTGCCAGCTTCTCTTCATCATGAAACGGGGCCGCTGCGAGATCACGTACCGCAGCATCTGGCACTGCCCACACCGGGTCTCTCTTGGCTTTGCCGCTTCCCAGCTGTGTGACCATAGCAGGTTACTTCACCTGTCAGGGCCTCCGTTTCCTCATTCGCAAAATGGAGGTGATAATAGGGCCCACCTTGGGGGGTTATTGAGAGAGTAAATGAGTTAATACGTGTCAGTCAGCACTGGATTTGCTGATGTTATTGTAATGACTGCCCCCTAAGTGGCCACTCTCAGGACCACCAGGCCTGTGCAGCGTTGGGTGGAGATGGCATCCCATTGCCCCTGTGGCTTTGGGCCGGTGTGTCGGGGAAGAGCCAAAGCAGGCTGAACATGTGTCTCCTCCTCCATCATCAGTTTCCCCGAGAAACGGGTGAGACTCGGGACCTCAGCGCATCCCACTGAGGCTCCGAGAGGCCAAGCTGCCGGGCCAGAGCCACACAGTGAGGGGAGGGACAAAAGCCCAGACCCCCGAGCCCTGCTGACACCCTCTTCCCTGGGGGGGTGCTGACTGGGGGGTGGGGGGCGGCGTGGAGTGTGGGGAGGCTGGACGGAGTGGCGCCCCGCCCATGTTTTCCTTAGCAGGGCAGATATTTAACGGCGACTTTGTGGACCGCGGCTCCTTCTCCGTAGAAGTGATCCTCACCCTTTTCGGCTTCAAGCTGCTGTACCCAGACCACTTCCACCTGCTCCGAGGTGAGCCGGGAGGCATCAGGGGCTGGGGTCGGCGTGGGCCCTGGGCGAGCAGTGGCTTTCTCCGTGAGCCTCCAGTTTCTCATCCAGGAAGCACGGGCACTGCTGTAGCCGTGCATTTGCGCTGTGTGCGCGCGGGGGGCGGGGCGGGCTGCGCACCACGTGGGGGCGTCGGGAGGATGGAGCTCTCTGGGCCTTTGGTCACTGGAGGGCTCTGAGCAGAGGAGGGTCAGGGGCCGACTCAGGAGGTACCAGGATCCCTCCGCCCTCCCTGTGGTGAGCAAGCCGAGGGCCAGGAACCGAGCAAGGAGGCATGCTGGCGCTGGCCCGGGGTGGGCAGGGGCTGGGTTGGACTCTCTGAGGTGGAATCCAGTGTGTTCGCTGGTGGGCCGAAGCAGGAGTACTCCAGGGTTTGGGCTGGAGCACCTGGAGGCCTGTGGCTCCCACAGACGGACGGGGGAGCCAGACAGAAAGAGCAGGGTGTGGGCCAGGAGGTGAGGGGCTCGGCTCTGGACGTGGCTGTGACTGAGAAGGCACATGGGCCACTCCCTCGGTGGTTACTGCACCCTTTGGCCTTGTGGCCACGTGCCCGTGTGTGCCTCGCGGCCTGCACACACTGAGAACTGTGTCTGCACCTTCTCGGTTTCTGTGAGGCGCCCAGGAGCTGAGGGTAAACGTCATCAACGTGGGGCCACCAGACGGGTCTCCCTGGGCCCCCAGGCCTGAGGATGAAGGACCCCGGGGGAGGGGGAGCTGAGGCTTCTTTTCGTCCTGCCATTGGCCAGGCAACCACGAGACGGACAACATGAACCAGATCTATGGCTTCGAGGGCGAGGTGAAGGCCAAGTACACAGCCCAGATGTACGAGCTCTTCAGCGAGGTGTTTGAGTGGCTCCCTCTGGCGCAGTGCATCAACGGCAAAGTGCTGGTGAGGGTGGCCGCCGGGACTGGGCATCCTCCCCCCCACCCCCTCCGACCTAGGCGGGTGTGTTGGCAAGTGAGTCTGAGGGCTGGGATGTGGCTGGCCTTCTCCCCTCACACAAGTGTCCCCAACCTAAACCCCAGATCATGCATGGGGGCTTGTTCAGTGAAGACGGCGTCACCCTGGACGACATCAGGAAGATCGAGCGGAATCGGCAGCCTCCAGACTCAGGTGACTGGATGGGCCCGGTGACAGCCCCTTCCATCCTGGGGGCCTCGGTGTCTCCACAAGAGAGGAGCCACCTGGGCTCGTATCTGAGCTGCCGTGACCAGGGCCCTGCCCTCGGTGAACATCATGCCCTTGGACAGGACGGCAAGGCTGGGCCTCAGGTTCCTTAACTACAGCTTGGGTTGGTGCACCTGGCTCACTGGGGCCGCGCTGGCGAGGGAGCGGCAGTGTCCAGGGCCCAGAACATACTTCTGTCGTTTATTACTCCTGCGCCCAGGCCCCGCCCTGGAGTGGTGACGTAGTAAGGCACCCGCTCTAGTGACTAGGACGGGCAGCAGAGCAGTCACACCCGTGCACATGCGAGCACACAACTGTGGGAAGGTTTATGGTATGACGGGCGGTCAGCAGGGCTTCCCCGGGGATGCCCATCACAGCTGACACGAGAGGAGAGGGGGCACCTGCCCTGCAGGAGAGCGTCCCAGGGGAGCGCAGGGGCAGGCCTGGCAGGTGGGAAGGACAGCCAAGAGGCCAGTGGGCCTTTGGGGGGGGGGGGGGAGCCTCTGAGCGAAAGAGGGTCAGGGGCTGACTCAGGAGGTTTGGGGAGAGCAGGGAAGTTTTTTGAAGGGGTTGACCAGGCCGGAGCCTGTGGAGCCTCAGGCCTGGGCGAGAAACCTGGCCTGCTTCCTGGGTCAGTGGAGCCTCACCGTGGGCAGAGCCGAGGGGCGAGGGGCGCTGTCACCGAGGCCTGACTGGATTGACCTGGGTCTGGAGGGAGGGGGGCGGTCATCAGGGAGGCTGGGGTGCTGCCCAGATGAGAAGAGGCTTGCAACCAGTTCACGGTCCCGCCCTGCGAGTCCCGCGCCCGTACCCTGCTGTGGGGCAGGCTCGGTGGTGGTCCGTGAGTGCGCACGGGCTGGCGAGCCAGGCACTGACATTCGCTTGTGCTTCCCCTTCAGGTCCCATGTGCGACCTGCTCTGGTCAGACCCACAGCCACAGGTCAGTTTCCCCGGGGCCATGGCCAGCGGGTGTGGGCAGGGGCTTGGGGGTGGACAGGCTCCCTGAGCTCCCTGTGTCTGCAGAACGGGCGCTCGGTCAGTAAGCGGGGCGTGAGCTGCCAGTTTGGGCCCGACGTCACCAAGGCCTTCCTGGAGGAGAACAACCTGGACTACATCATCCGCAGCCACGAGGTCAAAGCTGAGGGCTACGAGGTGGCGCACGGCGGCCGCTGCGTCACTGTCTTCTCTGCCCCCAACTACTGGTGCGTCCCGGTCGCCCCCACACATCCCAGCCTCTCTCCAGCCCACCGTCTTTACTTTTAATGACGGGAAATTCCAAAGATACACAGAAGCAGATAAAATAGTGCGGTGAACGCCCACGTCACCAGGCTCAACAGTACCAGCTCAGGTGGCTCCAGCGCTCCCCGCCCCGCCCCAGGCCTGACCTCCCCCGCCCGCTGGTGCCGCAGTGTTTCTGAGCGGCCTTTCTGCGCACGCGGACACCCACACCGCGGGAGCACTGCGGAACCCTCGTTAGAGGTCGCCCGACCCCCGCCAGAGTGCATTTCCCCACGTCTCACAGAGGTGTCTGCAGCTCCTTCCTCCCAAGCAGGACCCAAAAAGGGCCATGTCTCAGCCCCCTTATCTCCGCACTCCCTGCTCCTGCCGTTTTTTTGGTGGAAGAAACCAGGCCCCTTGCCCTGCCCGTTGCCTGTGCTCTGGACCAGGGCAGTTCCGGTCTCGGCCAGTCACCACATCCCTCTGTCCCCTGTGTGGCCTGGGCCTGAGAGCCACGTGTGGTCAGTTTAGAGCCTAGGACTTAGCGAGAGTCCTGCCTCCATGCAGGTGCGCCAGCCCCCCGCCCAGCTCCCTGAGCACCCCCCTTTTGTCCGGACTCCTCTCTCTTTCCCACTCCTGTCTCTGTCCTGTGTCCTCGACATCTGTCCAGATGTCCTCGACATCTCTCCATCGGTGTCTGCCATGGGCTCTGTCCCTCCCTCCCTCTTTTCTCAAGCCTTTCTGCTCTCCCCACTCCTCCTTGCCGCCTCTGTTTCCTCTCCCAGCCCTTCTCTACCCCCCAGCCCCTTGCAGCCCCTGACTGGCCACTCTGCCCCGTCCCCACAGTGACCAGATGGGGAACAAAGCCTCCTACATCCACCTCCGGGGCTCCGACCTGCGGCCCCAGTTCCACCAGTTCACAGCCGTGGTGAGTCCCCCTCACCTGCTCTGCCTGGGGAGGAAACAGCTGAGGCCTGATCAGGAGGGGGCGCGCGGGCAGTGCCTAACGGCCTGGGGGGGCAAGTGGGTGTCTCCATCTGGTGCCCCGGGACACTGCCCCTAAAGCTGTCCACCTCTCACTCCGTCTGTCTGTGTGTCTGGTTCCCAGCCTCATCCTGACGTCAAGCCCATGGCCTATGCCAGCACGCTGCTGCATCTAGGGATGATGTGAGGCCCACGCAGCAGGGTCCCCGCGCCCCGTCCACTCCCAGGCCCTGCCCAGGGCAACATTGGACCCCCTTTTATTTTGTAAAGTTTGTATTTATTCCCCTTTAGGTTTGCAGAGGGGGTGGGGGGCTGGCCAGAGGGTCTGCTCCCTGGACAAAAAGAAGGGGAAGGTGGAGAGGCTGGGTTGGGGCGCTGTCCTGGGCATTTCGGAGGGAGGCCAGCCGTGGGGAGGGGAGGGGCCCAGAGGCTTCCCCGCCCCCTTTGTTTGCATGGCCCCTCCCTCGCTAAAGCAATAGGGCCCCACCATAGGAAGACCCTGGAAGGAGGGTCATCAGGGAGGCCTCGCCTGCACCCCCTCCTGGCAGCCCTGGGGTGGGGCTAGGCTGGGGCTCACCCCCTCCCCCAGCTATTTTATGTCTGTAATTAAATATGTTAAAATAAAGTCATTATTGTAAGTCAGCTTGTCTTGGATGGTAGAGTCGCCAGAGCTGCTAGGATTAGTGTGACTTCTTCGTCAGGGGCAGGGGAGCCACAAAATCCCACCCCCTCCTCTCCCATTTCCCTGGGGCATCCTGGGGTGGAGAACCCCCTCAGAAACACCGCACACAGACTCAAGTGTGGGCCCGCAAGGCTGGTCAGAGAGGAAGCTGCAAGAAACTGCTTCCCTCTGCCGGCCTGTGGGTTAGTATTTCCTGAGGCCACAGGTGCTGTGCCCTGGGCCTCACAGTCTGGCGGGCAGACCCCTGTCCCAAGGCCCTTGGTTCCTAAATCACACGGCGAGGCAGACATTTCCACCCAACGAGGAAGCTCAAAGGTATTCACACCATGTCCTCTGTTCGCCATCGGAGGTCATACCGAATCCCAGTCAGGCTGCCTGGCCTGGCCCTGGGCCTCTGGAGAGATTCCCGTTTTCAAGTCTGAGCTCTCCTGGATCCACCTTATTCTGGGGAGACGCAGACCTGGGGGTTGTCTCCAGCAGGGCAGATGACACGGACGGAGGGTGGAATCGGGTGAGTACTCTGCCCCCACTGGTTGCTCCCCCCGGGGCAGAAAGGAAGCGACCTCAGTCCTAATTCTGTGTTGGCATTCGGGGACTCTCCCGGGCAGGTTCCTTCGCAAAAGCAAGGCAGCCCTGCAGGACGTGTGGGCCCCTCCCTGGGGTCTATGCACGGGGTTTAGAGTCTCCTAAGGGAAAGAGTCCCGGGGGGGCCAGCCTCACTCCTTTCCCCTGAGGAAGTGCTGACAGCCCTTCAGACCTGCCGAGGGAGTTGAGCTGTGGCAAAAGCCACAGTGTTCCCAGGCGCCCACCTGGTGCTGTGGTTGTCCCTCACGGCTGCCCTTCTGGCATCCCCGGGCCCACACACTCAGTGATCTGCAGTGGCGTGAGCCTGGGTCGGCTCCATTCCTCATCGCGGGCTCCTCAAGATCTGTATTGTCCTGCCTGTGTCTGTAGCCACAGCAATAGCTACGTCTTTATACACCCGCATGGCAGTGACAGCCACACCTACGACTGTGTTCTCGTCTGTGTCCCTGTCTGCCGGGACAGCCATGTCCAGATCCAGATGCAGGCCCACATTCAAGTTAGTCCTCTGGGGCCACCAGGACAAACCCCACCACCTGGATGTCCTAAAACAATGGAGATGATTCTCCCACAGCTCTCCGGCCAGAAGTCTCCCTGGGGGCCGGGCTATGACTGTTGTCGCTGCTTCCATCTCTCCCGGCTCTTGGCATTCCTTAGCTCCAGCCTCTTCCTCCAGCTGTACATGGTCTTCTTTCTCTGTCCTCTCTGTCTCCCGTAATGACACTGGTCATTGGATTTAGAGCCCAATTGAGTTTCCAGGGCGACCGCATTTGAGATCCTTCATTACATTTGTAAAGGGCTTTTTCCCCCCGAAGGAGGCCACAGTTGCAGGCCCCAGGGGTGGGGTTAGGGAATGGACATGTAAGTATACAACCAAACGACAATGGGGGTTATTTCTGACCTAAGAATCTTAGCTTATTTTAGTTTTTTATGACTTTATAAGTTATCCAAATTCAGTGAGTGTGTATTACTTTTGAAACAAAAAGTAAGAAATCTATGACTATATCTAGGAATAGAGGAAAACCTTCACTGTGTCTAAAACTGACCTAACTGCCCTCATTCCCAGCTTCCTCTCATGCCCTGTCCTGTCCGTCACCCAGGGCGTGCACAGTCCCAGCCTTGTCCTGGCCTCTCCCTCCCCTCCCCGCCTCCATATAGCTCTCCGGGCTGCCACCCTCCCATCTTCCCCACCTTTGCTCCAGGCAGGGTTCAGCCTCTGCCACCCTGGTTTCTTTTCCAGGCGGGGGGTTGAGGGTGCCCTCCCCGCTGTTCTAGGCAAACCCATGGCCCCAGCGTCCACAGAATCAGCCCCTTGCAGGCCCGCTAGAACAGCCTGGCCTCACCTCGCCACAAACCCTTCACCCCAATTAAAAGTAAATCCAAGCCATGGCTGATGTGGCTCAGTAGTTGAAACATCATCCCATAACCAAAGGGTTGTGGGTTCAATTCCCTGTCGGGGCACGTGCCTAGACTTCGGGTTCACCCCCAGACTGAGCGCATGATCCCTGGTCCAGTGTGGGTCCCTGGTCTGGGTGCATCCAAAGGCAACCAATTGATGCCTCTCTCACATCGATCTTTCTCCCTCTCTCTGTAAAGAAGCAAATGAAAAACAAAGATGTCCTTGGGTGAGGATTTTTAAAAAAGCTAAATCCAAGAATTTGGCCCTTACGTATCTCTGTAGATTATTTTATTTTTCGGCTTCAAAATAACTGTGCTCTGTGTATATCCGTATTAAATATGGGAGAGGGGAATATGTGGAAGCTATAAAACTAAAAATGCAATGAAACAACATTAAGAAATAGTACATGGTGGCTGGAGAAGCGAATGAAGGTAAAAAATTAGAGGTGACAATAGTGCCCCAACACCACGGGTCTGAAATGGCTGTAAAAATTCAAACACTCTTAAGTGTTTGGAGATGGAAAGTAACAAACTGACCTGGCCAGGTGTCTGGCCGTGTCTTCTGGTGGAAACTGGGAGGCTGCCCCCAGGCGAGGCACCTACAGTCCTGGAGCACAGACTCGGTTTCCTGGGGGGACAGGGGGCGCTCTGTACCAGCACCCTGTCAACCCTGGGGAAATGCAGGCCAGTGTTTGCCTCTGGCTTCAGTCAGCGGACACTTCATTATGTTCTCTGGACAGAACTTTAAATGAACGGCCTGGGAGTCATAGAGTGAAGTAATCTGGTGAGAGACGCTGATGAGGCTGGACCCCTGGGCGAGTGGAATCAACAGCGAGACTAAGCGAAGCCGCCTTCACCCCGTTGTATCTGGGGGACTCCAGCTGTCCGTGAAGGAAGATTGCAGAGCATGCACGGAGGACCCACAGATTTTCCTCAGAATGACCTTACAACTGTGACCTATAGTCAGAACTCGTTTTTTTAAATTAAGATTGTATTTATTTACAGAGAGAGGAGAAGGCAGGGAGCAAAAGAGGGAGAGAAACATCGATGTGAGAAACATCCATCAGTTGCCTCCCACACACTGCCCCCCCCCCACCCAACCAGGGACTGAACCCACAACCCAGGCACATGCCCTAACGGGGAGTAGGACAGGCGACCTTTGGCTTTCCTGGAGGTCCATATTTTTGGATCCCCTATCAACTGAGCCACACCGGTCAGGGCAGGACTCTTATTTATCAGTGGGTTCTTACTCAAGCTAACATCTTCCCAAAATTCATTATACTATTTTAAATGTACCTTTTCTATTATAAAATATACTTGACCAGTGCAGATGCCCTGAAAACAGACACTGGTTGCCTCCAGATGCTGCTTCCCGTCCATGCATGTCACTCCTCCCACCACTAGGGGCGATCTACTTCCCCTCCCTCTATGACTCCAGGCAGGCCTATTGACTTGTTTTGACCGGTAGCATGCAGTGGAAGTGATGCTGTGTCAATTTAGGGCGAGGCCTTACCAGGCCTGGCAGCTCCCTTTTTGGCCCTCTTGGAAGCCAGCTGCCATTTTCCAAGGAAGTTCAAGTTTCAGTACCAAATAGCAAAGGGTCACTTGAAGGGAGAGAGGCCACATGGAGAACCAGCCCCAGTATCCTGGGCACCAGCCCCGGCCGCCGCCAGTGGACTGCAGCCACAGGCAAGACCAGCAAAGGAACCACTCAGTGACCCCTCACTGTTTGCAGCCCACCTCTTGACCTTGGGATTGTCAAGAATTGTCTGGAGCCTCCAGAATCGTGAGAAAAGTAGTTGTGGTTGTTTAAGCCACCCAGTCTGTGGTGTTTGTTGTGGCAGCCCGAGCCAACCAGCGGCACCATATGGCCCAGCAATTTTGCTCCTCGGTGTCTGCCCAAGAGAAATGAAAACATCTGTCTACACAAAACCTAGTGCATGAATGTACTTGGCATTGTTCATAATCCAAAAGCAAGAAAAAACCCAAATAATCCATCAACTGATGAATGAGTAGGTAAAACGTGGTATATCCAGACAATGGGGTATGATTTGGCCATAGGAAGACATGAAGCCCTAGCACATGCTGCCATGTGGATGAACCTTGAAAACATGTTAAGTGAAAGAAGCCAGACGAATTGCCATATATTGTGCAATTTCATTTCTATGAAATGCCCTGAACGGACAAATCCATAGAGCCAGAAAGTAGATTGGTGGGTGCCAGGGACTTGGAGGGATGTGGATTGATTGCTAATGGGTGTACAGTTTCTTTTGGGGGATGGCCATGAAAATGTTAAAAAGTTTATCGTGGTAATGTACAAGTGTGGATATACTCAAAGCCACAGAATTGTGTGTGAATTATTATCTCAAAGCTGTCATTGGCCCCCTCCCCAAAAAAAGGAAGGAAGGGGAGGGGGAATTTTTTAAAAAGAAAAGTTACGTGTGATCAAGACATAGCTCTAAACATCATGATAAGAAATCAGCTCTGAGCCTTGGCTGGTGTGAGTCAGTGGATTGAGCACGGACTGCGAACCAAAGGGTCACCAGTTCGATTCCCAGTCAGGGCACGTGCTGGGGTTGCAGGCCAGGTCCCCAGTGGGGGCACACGAGAGGCAACCACACATTGGTGTTTCTCTCCCTCTTCTCCCTCCCCCTCTCTCTAAAAATAAATAAAATCTTTAAGAGAAAGAAAGAAATCAACTCTGAGACACTGTCAAGGGGAAAATGCAAGGAGCAGAAAGGAATGTAGAACGCAATGTCATCATATGGTAGAACGTGGCTCATTGCACTTGTGTGTGCACGTATGCACACCTGGAAGGACACGCAAGAGACAGCTGGGGGTGTCTTTGCTCAGAAGGTTGAGCCTGGCTTTTTCTACTTCCCTCGATCTTGGCTTAATCATTACAGGTCTCTCCTCAGAACAAGCTTTTCTGCGGGGTCCATTTGAGACTTCCTTCCTTTTCAGGGCTGAGTCCTGAGCTTCTGCCCCACTTTAAATGAGAACATTTATAGGCCTGGCTGGTGTAGCTCAGTGGATTGAGCGTGGGCTGTGAACCAGAGGGTCACCAGTTCGATTCCCAGTCAGGGCACATGTCTAGGTTGCCGGCCAGGTCCCCACTAGGGGGCACGCAAGAGGCAACCACACATTGATGTTTCTCTCCCTCTCTTTCTTCCTCCCTTCCCCTCTGTCTAAAAATAAATCAATAAAATCTTAAAAAAATAAATATGAATTTCTTCTAAAAAAAAAAAGAACATTTAAAGAAAATGCAAGTCCCCTAAAATGGTGGACTTCAAACTTATTTTGTTTTCATGCCCCTAAAAACATTTTTTTTTAAAAAATTATCTTCCCCACCACATCCACACGTTTATTATATAAATCGAGAGTATTTTAAAATACAACATTTTCTAAAACGACTTGGCAAGTCGCTGACAGATGGTTGTCTGTGCTGGGCTGAGTGAGTGACGGCACTGGACACAGTCTCCCGTAACCTGTTTTTTCCCATCTGCCCCATCAGGGCTCTGGGACCCAACAGACCACAGAGCTGACACGGCTGTCAAACAGCTGTTGGTGGGATTGACATTGTCAGGGGGACCGAACCTCTCTTGATCACAGCTGCATGCATCGCGGATGGGTGCCCGGATGGATGGATGGATGGAGTGATGGGAGGAGAAAACGGAATGAACAGCAGGAGCAGCGCTGCCGAAGGTAGCTGTGGACTCATGGTTTGAAGTCTGAGAGAACCTGTGTTCACTTCCTGTCCTGCCACCGCCCAGCTGTGTGGGCTTAGCAGTTTCTCATCTGGGAAGTGGGTGTTTTTTCTAAACAATGAGCAGGGTTACAGTTTCTTTTCTTTTTTTTTTTTTTAAGAATTTATTTATTTTTAGAGGGAAAGAAAAGGAGAGGACCCACTGTGGACCTGGCCCGCAACCCAGGCTTGTGCCCTGGCTGGGAATCGAACCGGCGACCATTTAGTTCGCAGCCCATACTCAGTCCACTGAGCTACACCAGCCAGGGCATGAAGTGGGTGTGTTAATAGCATTGTCCAGCCCTGTGACTTCCAGCCTCTAAGCTTATCGATCGGCAGCTTAGATGTGTGACCTCGGAAAATTAAGCTCTCTGAACTTTGCTTTCTTTGTCCATCTTGGTGAGGTCTCATCTACCTGTTGATATAGAGATTGGGTACGTGGATCACTTAGTGCCACCCAACGAGGCAGGAGCCTCCTGAATTAGCACTCGGTGTTATTGGTACTCCTTTCTCAATGCCTGAGGTGGCCTTGGCCCTGAATTAAATATTTGTTGGGTCAGAGCGCCCTCTGATGGTCATAAGGAGCCACAGCTCAGGGAAAAGGAATAGGGACCCAAAGTTTAAATCAAGGATTATTTAATTCTGCTGTTCAACAAACTTCCTTGAGCCCCTTGGTGTTGGGTGGTGTTGGGGACCCATTTATGACAGGACATTTCTGGGCCTCCCAGGGCTCACAGTTCAGTTGGCGAGACAGAGTGACCATGCAGAGGAGGCACCTGACCTAGCCCAGGCATTTAGGCTGGAATGAGACCCAGAGGACAGGCCAGACCTTCCCGGACTTCCCGGGTCGTGGTGAGATGCTGGGCTTTGTCTTGAAGTCACTGAGGAGCCATGGTAAGTCCTGAGCTGAGGAGGGGCGGGTCAGAGGTGAAGTTTAATGGGAAGGGGCGGGACTGTGTCTGAGTATGGAGACACCTGGATGGGGCCAGGGGAGGGGGGACCTGGAGAGGGGGTCAGTATCGGGGTAAAGCCCCGTCTCCCCAGAGAGGGGAGGCCCCAGGCCACTCCCAGTGTAAGGGGGGAACGGGCGGTCTCCCGGCTGAGGCCACACCCACACCTGCCCAGAGCCTGGCCCACCCTGACGTCCCCTCTGCACTCCCTCAGCCTGGAGGACGGTCCAGGGTCCCCAGTGCCCGCAGCAAGTCCTGGCCCTTGGGACAGACTCACACCTGCCAAGGGTGGCAGGAAAAAAAACATTTGGCACCAACCTGGGAAGGGGGAGCACGGGCACGTGTGTAGGTGAGTGTGGGAGGGAGCTGGGTGTGCCTGTGTGTGCGTGTGTGTGTGTACGCGGGGTGTCGCGGGCGGTCCCTCCGGGGCGGGCCGATGCGGAGTCTCCCAGAGCAGCGGAGGCTGCGGGGAGGGAAAGCCCGCGGGCGGGACCTGCGGGCGGGTGGCAGGAGGTTTGCAATCGCCGCCTGTTAGGCTTTGCGGGGAAGCCCTCACGGAGGTGACGTTAGGTGAGGGGCGAGGCAGCGGACACCTGAGGGAAGCGCACCCAGGGGCGGGGGAACAGCTGGTGCAACAGCCCCGACCAGGGCTGAGAAGCTGGGGGTGAGCCCCGTGTCGTCACGGACCCCCGGGAGCCAGGCTTCTCTGTGGAGTCTTCGGGGTAAATAGATGTGGGGTGTGTGTCTACTTGATTCTGTGGTCAGAATAGGTTTGGGGAAATAGGATGAAGGCAGCTTTCACCCCGATCTCCCAGAAAAGGCAACGGAGGCTCAGAGAGGCAAGGAAGGGTGCTTGGTCCCTGCCCTGCCCCAGGGCTCCCTCGCAAAGCCGTATTATCGTTCCAGGGCAAGAGGCCGGGGTGCCTTGGATCGGAACTCGCCTCCACTCCCAGCCCGACCTCGTCCCGGCCTCTCGACCCGCTCAAGTCCCGTGTGGTCAGGTCCTGGAACTGCTGAGAGGGAAGGTCGGGGGTCCAGGAGCAGCGAACAACTCCTCGTTACCCACCACCCCGGAGCGGAGGAGAGCGCCCGCACCAGCTGCAGTACCCGCTGTGCCCACCCGAGGGCGCTCCAGGGCCGCTCGTTAAATCTGCTTTAGACCGTGAATGGCCCAGAGCCAGAGGCGGCACTTGGCCTTGAACGCCAGGCTGGGGAAAGTGGACGTTCCTGGAGGGCAATGCTCCTTCAGGTGAGATCTTGGTAGCAGCCGCATTAACATCACCTGGGGACTTGCTAGAAATGCCTGTTATTGGGTTCACCGTAGACCTATGAAATCATTTGGGGCTGGGATCCAGCAATTTGTGTTTTAAAAGTTCCTTCAGGTGATTCTGATGCACGACTGATTAGGGTCGCGGTTCTTAGCGCCGCGGGGAGCACATTGGGATGTCCCAGGTGCACATTGGAATCACCCCAGAAGCTTTAGAGCTCTCGGTGCCCCAGACATACCCCGGACCAGTTCCATGAGAACCTGAGAGTGCGGAGTGGGCATGCGTGTTTGAAAGCTCCAGGTCGTTCCACGCAGCACCCGGGATTGGAAACCCTTGCCCTAGGAGTCCCAATCCGGGCTGAGATGTCTCCTTATTGTGTTAATATAACAGGAAGAGGACGAGATGACATCTGTTGGGGCCGATTTGAGCTAACACATCAGGTCTTCGTCAAACCTCTCAGCCATCCTAGGAGGAAACCTCTACGATGCTCACTCAGGTAAGCATCGGAGAAGTAAAGTGACCGGCCCGAGGTCACATAGCGTGCAAGGGGCGGTGCTGGAGGTGAGATGGGCAGCCTGACTCCAAATCCCTCCTCACTCTGTCCCCCTAACGGTTTCCTCTCTTCCAGTCACTCCATCATGGGGCCTGGGAAGGGGGATCCAGAAAGCCCCTGCCTGTGGCACGGCGGCATCGCTATGTCCGCGTTCCATTGTTTTCTCTTCGGTCGCAGTGAAAGGTTGGTTTGGAGACAAAACGCTCCTGGCGCGCCCTCTGGTGGACACCTCGGGCGCCGCAGCCGGTGCTGCCTCTACCCCACTCCCGAGCTGTGGGTCGTGGGGAGTTTCCCGCGGGCTTCCTCCCTGAGAACCCAGCGCGTTTGAAACCACCCCAGGAGGCACCTACAGGCTGCGTTTGGGGGCTGGGCCTCCCCTGGCACCATTTGAAACCCCCTTCGGTTGAAAATAATACAGAAAGCCCTGGTGCCATCTCAGCCTACTCAAAGGTCCTTCCACCTGCAAGGCCTGCTTGGATGCTCACGTTGGGGACTCCGGGGACAAACTGAGAATCAGCGGAGGGGGGGACAGATTTGCCTAGTCTCTGAGCCTCTCTGGGTGCCTCTCACCATCTCGGCTCCCAGCTCCTTTCAGCTCCCCACAACCCCAACAGGCCAGACCCCTCCCCCACCGGGGAAGGAGGCCACTATTCCCCAGGATGGGCAGTAGCCACAGCCAGCCCCCAGTGCCACCACCAAGCTGGCTTCCAGAGTCCTCACTGGCCACTTCAGAGGCAGCTCCTCCCAGTTTGCTTATTCTGCTGCTACGCCCTGTCCCCCCATCCCTCCAAGTGGAGCTGAAAGCCCAATGGGGGCTCCTTCTTGCTAGGCTCCGAGCTGTGAACTACACCCAGTACAAAGGGGTTCTCAGCTTAATGTCCAGCGGCACCCCTGTGACCACTTCTGGGGGCAGGGGTGGGAGACGCCATATCATTTTTAGTTCCAAGGGGAAAAACTGAGAAAGTCAGGCCAGGCAGCCGCCCGAGTCAGGAGGACAGAGCTGGCCTTCAGATACCTTCTTCCGTGAATTCCCGTTTCTTCTGCCTGCAGCACAGCTGGGGCGTGGTCCTTGCTGTCTACTTTTCTCTGGTGGGAGGCAAGGGGCGTGGGGACACACAAACAATACAGAGAGATGTCCCCCGGCCACCCAGTCTTTCCCAACTGTAATCACAGCACACTCCACACTACTCCACGCCGTGCCCTCCCCCGCCCCGTTTTGGCCTGTTTCCATTGCAATGATTCGTCCAGTGGTCGGGCTGCCCCAGATGTTTGTGGAGCTTGATCAGAGCAGATTCCTGGGCCTCCCAGCCAGTGCTGGCCAGCCCCCGGTTCTGGCACCTAGGCCCCCAGAATCTGCACTCGGGCAGGGTTCCCGGATGAGTCTCCTGTGCCTTGTAAAGCGTGTGAGGTGCATGAACTGCAGGGCCTGGACTCTTTCGGAGCCTGCAGGACCCAGCAGTGTGGGCAGGGCCGTCGAAGAGACATAGACGCAGGTCACCCTCGTGGAAGGTGGCGGACACACGGTGCGTGACAAAGTCACCCCGGAGCGTTCTTCGGCTGCCAAGTCCAAAGCCAAGAAATAAGTTTGTAAGCATTTGTATTTACGTGTTATAAGTCCCAGGAGGCCGTCAATGTGCAGGGGAAAGGGGGTGAGGGAGGGATTTCTCCCCTGCCTGGCTCCCCGTTTCAAGCTGAGCACCTAGATTTGCACTTGAAGAAGTTAATGCAACCCTCTTAGTAAGGGGTTTCTTTCCTTACGTTCCTTGGGTCACTACAAAGAGTCTGTATTTTAAAAAATCAATGCATGAAAGACATATTTAAGAAGAAGAGAAAGAGGGGTGTTCGGTGGAGATGTGAGGGGCGCTGCCTGGCCCTCTACTCCGTTTGCACGTGCGGGGCAGAGAGAGCATCTGTGTCCTAGTGCAGAAGGGGCGGGGTGGGGACACATCCTGAGTGGCCCATAAGGTGGCAGGTGGCAGGGTGCTCCATGCCTCCCGTGCCCTCACCTCACCACAGGTCCTCCTGCTCTTCCTGCTCTGGCCTCAGCCCTCAGCACCCAGAGGCTCCTGGCCTCGCCTGCCCTGGGGACTCTCTTAGGCAGGGTGGGCAACCGGGGAGTGTGCCAGAAGGCTCTCCGGTGCTTGCAAAACCACGCAAAGCGCCCGGGGGTCTGAAACCTCACTGTCTTGACCTGTTTCCGGGCCCTAGCTCTTGGGGCTGCTTCTGGGGCCCCTCAGGCAGCTAAGGCTTCAGGGTCCGGGACAGCTGGGGCCTCTGCCCTCTGATTATCCACAGCCTCCACCCCCTGAGCTGTGGATGCTGCTTCCTCCCTCCCGCGCAGCCTAAACAAGGTCCACTTGACCTTGGGCCTCCATCGCCTTGTGGGGGGCTCAGGCACCAGCCCATCTCCTGCGTTCCTCACGTTATTCCCCTGACTGGCGCTACCTGGCACCCCCTCCCTCTCCACCCTGGCAGAGTCTTGCTGGGCCTCACCCACTCCAGGGCTGGCCCTGGGTGCCCAACCCTTCACCCTCTGCTTCAGCTCCCCCCAGGACACCTGTCCAATCTGGACAGCTGGGGCCCCGGGTTGTCTTCAAACATGGGCACTGGCAGGTTCACGAGGCGGCGGGCGGGCGTCACGCTGGGCTTCTCCCCGTGCCAGAGGAAGGCCTCCACCAGTTCCTCCTCATCCTCGCTCTCCAGGTCGCTCCCAAGGAATTTGCTGCCCAGGTAACTGACGGGCACTTTACGCCCCTTCCTGCCATGCCCGGTGCCTCTGTGGCGCCTGTCGCCCTTCTCCCTGGGGGTCTCGAAGTCGCCGAACTCGCTGTTGCTGGCATTGCTGCTGTCATGGGTGCCTACGACCAGCCGGGGAGAAGGGGTCACCATCTGCTGGACTCTCCTCTTCACTTGGGGCTCCTGGGGCTTTTGGGGGTGCTGGGGTGGGTGTGGGGTGCTCTTCTCAATGAGGCAGGCCACATCCTCCAGGGTGAGGCCTTCTTCCTCCAGAAACTGGGTCAGCCGCCCCTGAAATCCCGCCTCCTTGGCAGCAGGCTTGGAGATGACCCTCCCAACGCCCCCCACGCCAGCCTGACCTCGAGGGGGATGAACAGAGAGTCTACACCCTCCTCGGTCTGCAACGTCCCCACGGTGGGGTCCCCCTCCCTGCGGAGCACCTTGCCGATCTTCTTAAAGGTCCCCACGGGCCCCAAGGCTCCCACGAGGACGTCCAGATCCACATCTCTGCAGACGGCAGGGACGCTCCAGAGGATCAGGCAGTCGGGACACGGGAGGAAGCCCCAGGGGAACCAGCCACCCCTACTTGGCTTTTCTCGAGGGTCTTTAAGAAAGATCTCCAGGGTGAAATCTGGGGTGGGGGGCCCAACGAGCCCAAACTGCAGGAAGCCCCTGGGATGGGGGTGGGAGCGGGGGGTGGCGTCCCAGCAGTGCGGGCCCGGGAGTCTCACCTCTCCGGCAGGGATGTGCCAACCCTCCCAATGTCTCCACCTGCAACAGGTTTCCTTCTGGACCAAGGCTGCCCCCGCCCCCCCCCCCCCAAAGACTGGTGGGAATCAATTTTCAGGACGCTGACGTGAGCCGAGGTGAGGTCAGTCCTGAGGTTCAAAGCCCCCTGCAAGCTGAAAACGTGGTGTCTCGGCCCCAACTTGGGGCGCACGGGCTCCCCGTGATTCCTCCAGCCCTGGGCACCAGGGATGCGCCTGGAACTTGGGAGAGGACTTCGCAGACAAAGACGGCTCGGCCATGGCTATTCAATGTGGCCGAGGCACTTGGAGGAGGCAGCCCAGCGCCCCGGGAGGGTCTCCCGCCCCTCGGTAGGCCACCACCCCCGTCCGGGCCGTCCCGGACGCGCCCCCCCGCCCCACCTCCCTGCCCCGCGCGCTGTGCCTGGGAGCTCGGGGGCGGGAAGTTCCTCCTCGCCCTCTCCCAGGACGAGGCCCACCTTCCCCTTCTCGTCTTACACCCCCTGACACGGAGAGACTGACAGGGGGGCTTTCCACTCTCTTCGGGGCGCCCTCACTCCCCTCCCGCACGGGGGTGTGGCCGCGCCCGGGCCTCGCGGGGGCCACCGCTTCCGAGCGGAACGCGCGCGGAGGCCCAGGTCAGCACCTTCTCCGAGACAGGCAGCAGTTTCCAAACCTGCCATCCTACACGTGCGGGTCCCAGCCACGCCCGGGCGGTGGGTGTGCTAGTGGGACCGGCCTCTGAGAGCCACTGACACTGTGTCACCGCTTCCAACTGCCGTGCCTTCTGGTACCAGCCGTTCCCTCCTGTCCACCCAGACGTGCGGGTGGCGAAGGCCGCACCAGGGGCCCTGTCGCGCCAGCCCCTAGCCGGGGTTGGCCGCAGTGAGTGCTCTATGCGTATTTTTGAATGAAGTGAATGAATGAACCTGGTTGTTCACTGGTAGGGCCTGACAACTTTAGGATCTACTCTCGCAGTGCAATATGGAGCAGCTATAAACAAAAAAAAAGGCTGGTCAGGCTTCATGGAGCCCTGGCCAAGGACGAGGCACCACCTCAAGCGTTTTCTGTGAAGTCCTCACTGTAACATTAGGAGACAGGTAATGTAATGTGACAATCATTCCCATCTTGTAGCCAAAGAAATAAAATCACTTGTTCAGAGTCGCAGGGCCAGGAAGTGATGGTTTGAATCTGAAACACTCTGACGTGAGAGACAGAGGGAGAGAGAGAGAGAGGGAGAGGGAGAGGGAGACAGGGAGGGGGAGACAGAGGGAGGGAGGGGGAGAGAGAGAGGAAGGAAGGGAGAGAGAAAGGGAGAGAGAAGGGGAGAGAGAGAGAGAGAGGGAAGGAGAGAGAGGGAAGGAGAGAGAGGGAAGAAGGAGAGAGAGGGAAGGAGAGAGAGGGAAAGAGAGAGAGGGAAGGAAAGAGGGGTGTAAACTACAAGCCCTGCCAACAACGATCATTCTGAGGGGGCAGGTGGAGGGCCTGGGGACCCACAGAGGGCCAGAGACGGGCGCTGTCACTCCATACCCTTTTGGATTGCTTGGAGTTCGAGCATGAGAAATGTTAATGAAGAAATTAAATTAAGCCAAAGGTCCTCAGACTCAGTCACACCCCTAGTGGGTCGGGATCCCTGAGACGTGGGGGCCAGGACTTGCAGTTTCCCAGGCAACGCTGAGGCAGCCCGCTCAGCAACCCTGTGCAGAAGAACCACAGCGTCAGTAATAATAGCAAACTTGTAACCTGACATCTTGCGAGGTGCTGAGCAGGCCAGTTTTCGTGAGTCCTCAGAGCTGTCACCTTGCCAATGGGGAGACTGAGGCTGGCCTGATGTCACGCAGCTGTAAGGTGAGCATAAGCTCTGGGGTCACCAGCCAGGCAGGCTCAGAAGACACAGGGCATCTTCTTCCGTTGCCTGGATCCCCCAAAACGCCTCGCCCACCTTCGCTGCCTGCACTCCATTCCCACCCAAGCAGCTGGAGGGACCTTTTAGAAACTTAAGTCAGATCCGTCTCTAGTCTTAAAGTCTTCACCTCGGGCAGAGTAAACCCAAAGCCCTCACCATCGCCCACAAAGCCCTGCTAGGTCTCCCCCACGGCCCCCTCTCTCCCTATCTCTACTCCTCACCCCCACACGTGCCTGCTCTTCACTGTTCCTCCAACACACTGCGCTCAGCTGGCCTCAGGGCCTTTGCACTGGCTGTTCCTTCCACCCAGATGCTCAGCTTTCACCTCCTCTGACAATCCCCCTCTGCCCCCACCCCCATAGCCAGGAATCCTTAACCCTTTCCAGGTCACTGACCCCTTTCCAAGATAAAGTGTTTTTTTTTTGTGCATAGAACTGCATCTGAGATTGCAAAGGAAACCAATCACAGCGAAATTCCAACAACAGCAGCAAAAAAGAAAAAAAAAATCTGTAAAATAATGACTTTAATATATGATCTAAAAAATGAACACGTGTAATTTTATTTAACTCAAGATGTGTGGCTTTATTTAACTCCTGAGGGAACCAGGCAGATGGTTAGAGAGCGAGGGAAAGGGGGGACCGAAGGAAGGGCAGGGAGAGCAGGGAGAGAAGGAAGAAAGAAAGACACCTAGGGGTTGGGGAAGGTTAGTCTGCGCGGGGCCTTTGCATGATTGTTGGCTCATTCCGCTGTTCACCCGCCTGCACAGCCAGGTCATGGGGCTTCCCTGGATTTTCTCCTACTCCTCACCAACTCCATCCCAGTCTCCGGGACCCCCACACTGTGCCCCTCCCGCCCAGTGGTCACCATGGCAATGAGGAGCCACATTCGGAAGTGGGAGTCCTTCTGAGAGGGTGAGACCACCCTCCCCACCCCAGGACATGGTGTGAAGGCGGGGCAGTGCCTCTTCTCTGCTCCTCATGCCTTCCTAAGTCGTCCTCCCTGAGGAACTGCTTCATAGAAGCCCTAAGATAAAACTCCTCGGAGGAATAATGACGTAAAAATCCAAACCTGAGCCCTGGCTGCTGTGGCTCAGTGGATTGAGTGCCAGACTGCCAACCAAAGGGTCATCAGTTCGATTCCCAGTCAGGGCACATGCCTGGGTTGTGGGTCAGGTCCCCAGTAGGGGGCGAGTGAGAGGCAACCACACATTGATGTTTCTTTCCTCTCTTTCTCCCTCCCTTCCTCTCTCTCTAAAAATAAATAAGTCTTTATTTAAAAAAAAAAAATCCATGGGGGGGAATGCAAACTGTAATTGAACAACAATAAAGTAATTTTAAAAATAAATAAAATTTTTTTAAAAAATCCAAATCAAAGAAGTCAAGACAATGACTTCACAGGTGAGACATTTGGGTTGTTTTTCAATTTGGGGTTTTGTTTTTGTTTTTGTTTTTTTGGTGGAAGGAGGGGAGGATTATCCTAGAAATGAGAACCTCAAATGTTCAACATCCTCACAACACTTGTGAACCCCTGAGCAGTTCCTCTGGGGGTGTTTTAAATTGCCCAGATCTCTGGCAGGCCAGATCCCCCTCCAGCCACCCCAGAAAAAAAAGGACAATTATAGCTTCCACTTTGATGTGTTGAAAAGAAACACAGAAATCAGAAAAGAATGGAGAAAGAAAACAAAACACGGCCCAAATCTCTCCACTCCGCTTCACTTGGTTGCCATGATTTGAAAAATTAGTGATATTAAAGTCGCACACGCACACACACGTGTGCACGCTAAGAAAACGCTGAAGTTACAGGAAAGTGTAAAATCAAAAAACAAGCCGCCCTGCCCCCACAAGCCTCCAGCCTCGCTCCCTCCATAGTAACCACAGTTAAATATCTGTACTTTTCCAGCGGATAAAAAAAAGCTTGCTTTAATATCTGCGTGATTTTAGGATTTTCCTCTTCCGCATTCTCACATCATCCTAAGTCACTTTTACCACAGCACTTGCCTCGTCCTGTTTTCTTAGGTGTTTAGTTCTGGTCTCACTGGATTAGTCCATCAGCCCCAGGAAGACAGATGTTCGTCTGGGTCATTCACTGCTGAGTCCCCAGCCTCTGCAACGGTCCTGGCAGGTGCTCAAAATATTTAGTGAGGGAATTAATGAATGGATTGCGTTAGATCTATTACCATAAAACTTACTTTCTTTCACTGACTCGCCTGTGTCGGTCTTCCGTAACCCGGTTTTCCTTGTCTCTGGCAGCCTCCACCTCTGTGCACGCCGGAAAGGCGGGAGCATGGTAATGCTCGCTCCGACTGAATGCCCGCTCTGTCCCTGGCCCTCTGCGTTTTCTCTTTGAACCCTTCCAACCCCTCCTAAGAAAGTGTCACCCCCACTTTCCAGATGAGAAAAACTGGGGCCAAAGAAGGCCACACCGCTAGGAAGTGGCAGAGCTGAGCTTTGACTCACTCAGGTTCCCTAGATTTTAACCCCTACACTTTTTTTCAATTTTTATGGATTGATTTGAGAGAGAGATTTGCTGTTTCACTTACTGATATATTCATGGGTTGATTCTTTTTAAAAAAAATTATTTATTTATTTATTTTTAGAGAGAGAGGAAGGAGGGGAGGAAGAGAGGGAGAGAAACATCAATGTGTGGTTGCCTCTCGAGCGCCCCCTCCTGGGGACCTGGCCTACACCCCCAGCACGTGCCCTGACTGGGAATTGAACCAGCAACCCTTTGGTTTGCAGGCCGGTGCTCAGTCCACTGAGCTACACCAGCCAGGGCTTAGTGATTCATTCTTGTATGTGCCCTGACCAGGGATTGAACCCACAGCCTTGGCATATTGGATAACACTCTAACCAACTGAGCTACCAGGCCAGGGCAACCCCCACACTCTTACGCTTACATTTTTGCCCAGTGGCCTGTGGCAGGTTTGGGGTGGGGATGAAGATGGGTGGGACATCCCCAAAGATTTCTCTCCCAGGTGGCACTTGGAACTTTGGCACAGTCACCAGATTTGTCCTCGGTCTTGAACATCCAGAAATCAGGTCGCTGTTTGTCACAGTCCCGTCCGGCAGCAGGACCGTGTGTTGTTGTGGAATGCTTGTACTATATGCCCGGACAAGTGACAAACAAATTCACACGGACTAAAGGAATCTGGTGGAGAAAAAGGGATGCGAGCCACTCTCTAAGTGATAAAGAGAGTGCTAGGGCTTGCATGGCCGCTCTCCCACAGACAGAGAGACAGAGAGACAGAAGGAGAGGGAGAGGGAGAGAGGGCCAGAGTGGGCCAGAGTGGGCCAGAGAGAGAGAGAGAAAGAGAGAGAGGGCCCGGACCCCTTGGCTGGACAGGCTTTTATTGACACTCTAGGTACATTACATCCAGGATGGTTCTCATTAACTTATGCACAGGTTTGCTTTAGGTGGTTACCATAACAAAAGAAAGAATGTTGCTAATCCCTTTAAGATAAAGGTCATTTGCAAATGTAAAGGGAAAAGAGGTTGAACTGGTTACACCCAAACTTGAGAGGTTTAGCATAGATTTCAGGAAGTTACTTTAAAGATATGCAGTAAACATTTGTTTCCTCAGTTCAGGGTGAGGGAGTTTTTAGCAAAAGCAAGTCTCAAAGAGGCCTAAGTACAATGCAGGCCTGATTCCCCACGGGAGACCTATTCACGGATGTTCTCTGCACGCCATGTGCGTCTGTCTGCGTTCAGAACCAGAGCTGAGCCACTACATCACATCACACATGGATGGGTTCCCTATAGCAGTCTACAACGAACACGATATAAATTATCCATGCCTCTGAGCCAGACACCAGTGAGTTCACTGACAACACATAGTAGGTCCTCAACAAATATATTGCAGCAGGAAGCAGCTGGGACACCCTCTGTATCAAAGCCCTGTTGGTGCCAGGGCCCAGGCTGGGGACCGAGTCCCGAGGGGCATTACCTTGCCACGTCCGCCAGTGTGTCCCCGGCATCTCAGGTTCCGAGACAGCCTTTCGTCAGCACACAGAGGACACAGTGTCTCCTGAGGGGGCTGGGCACACGTTTGTCAAGTTCAAGAATCTGAGCTACAAGGCTAAGGTGTTCTTTGTCAAGGAGAAACACAGCTGTGACTGGACCCAGGGTCCCACCTACCAGCAGCCAATGAGGGCGTGCAGCTGAAGGGATGACATGGGAATGTAACCGCTCACAAGACGGGACTCACGGCTATTAGAAGGGCAGTGTGGCCTGACAGTTATGCCCGGAGACTCGAGCCCGGTGCCAGTCCCTGTCCTGTTTATGCACTATGTCACTCTCAGTCTCCAAGTCTGGAGTCTGGGATCCCTGTGTTTCTACCCGACAGCTCTGAGAGTTGTGACGATGAAATTAATTTTACATAAGGCTTAGAATACTGCCTGCTACATATTAAATACTCAATAAAGCATCATTATTACTTCTTTTGTGCTCTAAGCCTCCATTGGAGCCGAGCATGCATTTCAGCTTTCTTTAAAACAGATTTTACGTATTTATTCTTAGAGAGAGGGGAAGGGAGGGAGGAAGAGAAAAAGACATAGCGATATGAGAGAGGTAGGTTGCCTCTCACGTGCCCCCAAACCTGGCCCGCAACCCAGACTGGGAATGGAACCCGCGACCTTTCAGTTTGCCAGACGATGCCCAATCCACCGAGCCACGCTGCCTCTCAGCCTGGAGCAGGCCCTCAGCGTGCTGCCCGTCTCTCGCTTGTTTCTCAGAGAATCCTGGACAATTTCTGCCCAGCTGCTTCCCAAGACCCAAGCCGTGATGCTCCCCAGCCCTGGAGAGACCCAGCCCTGTCTCGGGAGTGCAGACCGTGAGCGTCAGGAGGACCTGGGTTTCTCTCGGGCTTTCCCGGGTGGCCTCCGGCAAGTCACTGATCCTCTCCGAGCGTCACTTTTCTCATCCACGGAATGAGATGATGATCATGTTAATAGTGCAGGTTCATAATTGCCTATCTCCTCTTCCGAAAGTCAAAAAGTTGCTTTGCACCAAAACTGCCCCCCCCAGAAATAAACAGACAAGCACTGGGCGGCAGGGCGTAGTCTGCTGTGAGGCTGCGAATAGTCGCGATTGATTTCACTGAATATCGATATCCCACAATTCCCTGCAGAACACTAGTGAGTGTGATCACAGGAGCCACCCAACCCCCCCCCCCAGGGGGTGGGGGTGAATTACACAACATAAGAGACAGTCACTCCATCACTTTGCCAACATCCAGAACTCCGGACCACATCTGGCCCGAGGATTCCGGGTAAGGAGTTGTGGACCCACAGCCCCCTCTGGAGAGGCGAGGAGATCTAATGAGCTGATGGGTGTGCGGGACTTGGCGGCTGCCCGTAGCACAGGGCAGCTTTACCGGTTTTATTCCAGATAAACGGTTTCACCTTTCCTACCGGGGCCTGGAAGCCCACAGAATAGCGTGTTTTCCCTCTGTCGGCCATGAGATCTGATGACACCCCTTTTTTCAAATAATGCCACGCATGGATGTGGTGTTCTTAGCAGCCAGGTTGTTTTTCCCAATTAAATTTAACACGGTTCCCCCAACATAATCAAGCAGCAGGCTGATCGCATTCGCTGATGTTTATTTTAGGTTGGTACAGTACAGCATCAACCACAAGGAACAATGAAGAGTTTGAACTGAAGCCACGTGTGTAGCCGGGGGTTCACGGAGGCCCGCTGCAGCCCCTCCGGCGCCGGCACGTACAATTTACGGGGGAATTTTGGTTTAGGGTCTGCTCTGCCGGCAATGTCTTGATTCACACAGAGAAGCGGCTTCCAGTGGTCCCAGTTTTGCACAGCCTCTTTCTTGCATTGCCATCTGAGGCAACTCTCCAGCTGGTCCAGGAAACCGCCAAAGAGAAGTGGTAGGAGACTCGGGTTTTATGGGTGACATTGAACCCACTCATGTTGTGTGTGGGAAGCACCCAAAACCCACGGTAAGCACGAATACATCATGCCGCAATGTGATGACAGGAAATGCCACACTGTCCCTCCTCACTATGTATGCAATGATTGTGTCCCGAGGGGAAGTCTTCATGCAATGAACAGGTGTGCCTGAGGTTGTGTCACAGTTATTCGAGCCCCGATTCTGAGGAAACAGTGACCACAGTGATACAGTGTTCCATGAGTGGGAGTGGCCGGGCCAGCAATTTACAAAAAATAAACAGTTCAATGGAGAGGTAGGTATACACTTCTACCCCAGGGATGCACTCGCAAGAAGTTCAAACACAGGTGTGGGGGTGGCAGGAGAAGTTCTGTCCCAACCATTGCACAAAAGGAAAAAGTACTGTGGCCTCAAGGGAGAGAGTCGGCTTGGGGAATAGACAGAAATCGGTCTTCTGGGTTTTAGGTTATTTCAACGCAAGTGAATTCTAAAAATTCCTTCTGGGTCTTGATCCCCTGCTGGGAATGCAAGGTCCTAATAGGAGTTCCTGCCTGCCTGAGGGTGGTCCCTTACCTGCTCCCCAGCTTTCAAGGTGGGGGTGTAGAATGAGACCTCCACCTATTGGCTCTGCTGGGGGTGGGGAATGGGGTGGCCTCTCAGAAATAAGATGGGGGGATGCTGGAATTCACACACATGATCGCCCACCTGCAGGAATACACGGGGGGAGGAGGGGGGGCCTCCAGTATTACAATTTGTTCGCAGCCTGGCACTCAGTCCACGGAGCCACACCAGCTGGGGCTCAGTGTTACAATGTGGTAGGTAAGAATCTGAACATGCACGCAGAAGTTACATTTTTTAAAAGAAAACCAGTTCAAACCTTTGCAGATCCCTGAACTGATTGATGACAGTTTGCAAATTCGCAGGTAAGACGCCCTGAACAAGAGCCCTGTCTACCCACAGGTGTTTGGATTTAATGTGAATGAGGGTTTTTTTCTTTTCTTTTTTGTTCTTTATCATCACAGGGGACTTGGAGACTCAGCCTTAATGTTGTTAATGGATAACTCCTGAACGTGACCTCGTAGTTATTTACCTCCCTGTGGACCATTCCCTGGAAGTCTCGCCTTTTGTTCTTTACAGAGTGGAGCGTGCCCCTCCCCCCAAGTCAGAGCTTCTGGGGTTTAACCTGGGGACAACCCTACCCTCCTCTCAGAAGTGCCCCCCTCGTGGCCTCCCCCACTGACCAGCCCTACAAGGGAGACCCAGCGTGTGGAGAACAGCGACAGCTGGTTAGTCACACACAGAGCAGTGGGGTCCTCAGACAAGACGCGCAGGCAGCCACTCTGTCAGGTGTGGTTCCTGCGTGTCGCATGCAAACCACGGTGGCCCACTCCGGACAAGCCTGTGTCAGAGGTACGTCGAAAATGCATCCTTCGACAAGACAAAGAACGACTCTAGACTTGGCAAGGGCGGGACTTCCAGGTGGACCCAAAGCTAGAGGGAGGGGATCCGTGCCTCCTTCCCCACAAAACGCACCCAGCGAGAGGTGCTGTCCGCAACGCCGCGCACGCCCACGGAGGGTGGCGAAGGGTACAGTGGCTTTCCTCCCGAGCCCGACCGCCCTGCCACGTTCTTCCTGCGTGGCTTTTCCTCAACTCATAAAGACCTTCTGCAAAACCTTGGTGTGCTGGACCGGGCTTCTCTCCCGCCATTGCCCAGCCAACACCCGCAGACTCGGGTGCGCGGCGGAGGGCACCCAGTCTCCGTGGCAACAGGCCGACGCGCTGCTGCTCCGACTGCGACTGCGCAGATGGTCCTGCGGGGGTCTCCAGGGTGTTATTAGCCGTTGTTGGCGGGTCTTTGAGATCCTCCCTCACTCAAAAGTTATTTTCTCCCACTCGGATAACACCCACCCATGTACTCGGGCGTTAGTCCCACACTACTCAAATATTCCCCACACGAACTCATATATTACACATGCGCAGGCGCTACCCACACGCTCAAATACTACCCACTCGCGCTCGTGTTCCAGTAATGCAGATACCACTCGCACCGACTCAAATACTTAACATGAGTGCCGTGGGGGCAAGGCTTGGGTCTGTTTTGTTACCCGCCATGTCTCCGGTGCCTGGAACAGCGCCGGACGTACTGTGGACACTCGGGAAATACTTGTTGAATGAATGAATGACCCACAGGCAACCACGCACTCCCCGCATCTACCCGAATGGTGCCCGTGCCCTCTCAGATGTATCCGAGGAACTCACATGTCACCCACTTACTGTGAATGCGACGAAGGCAGGGTCTGTTCCCCTCCGTGTCCCCAGCTCCTAGGGCAGTGCCTGGGGCCTAGCAGGTGTGCAGTAAGTGTGGGCAGGCCGAATGAATGAGTGACCCACGCGCCACTAGGTGTTAACACACCCCCTCCAATGTCGCCCACACGTTAACTCAGATACAAATGCCACCCTCACTCACACGCTAGCCAGATGTCGCCACGCTCACTCGGAGGGTGCCCGTTCTCACTCAGCTTCCCACTCACTCAAGGGTAACGCGCATCCTCGCTCCCACGGCCCACACGCACGCGCATTCCCCACACTCGCTCAGATGGAACCCGAGCTCCCACAGGTGTCACCCACAGCCACTCCTCCGCCCCCTACACCCACGCCACGCCACCTCACAGCTTCTTGTCACAGGCGTGGTGCCGCCTGCGGTTTTTCCTTGGCTTCCGCTTGCCCCTCCGGCCCGCTCCAGCCTTCCTGGCCTCCTCCGCCGAGTCCAGGGGCGGCCCCGCGTCCAGCCCGGCAGCGGCCCCAGCCCCGGGCTCCTCCCCCGCCGGGCCGGGCGCACAGCACTCCCCGGCGGGCGGCTCTCTGGGGCCCGGCCCGGCGGGGCAGAGCTCCTGCCTCAGGACCCGGACCGCGTCCTCCACCGTCCGGCCCTCGCTCTGCAAGAAGAGGTTCAGCTTGGTCAGGAACTCAACGTCCTGCTGCCGGGGCATGTAGACCACTCTCCACAGGCCGCCCTTGCCCGGGATCTCCCTGGGGACCACGGAGCCATCGATGTCTTCCATCAGCCTGAGGATGGCCGCCTTGGACCGGTCCTCTTCCAGAAAAGCCTTCCCCGCCACTTCGAACTTGCCCAGAGGTTTCAGGGGGACCCTGATGATCTCTTCGAACTCCTCGTGGCTGCAGTCCTCCGGGATACCCAGGATCATCAGGGACTTGTAACTGTCCACCTCCAGGGCCTTGCACCCGTGCTCCAGCAGCGCGATGTCCTTCACGCCGAACAGCATCGTGCCCAGCTCTCGGAGGCAGCAGGACGCCCGCGGGTGCACACCGGCGCTGCCGCGGGGACGCACAGCGCGATCCAGGATGCCGTGATCCCTTCCCGGAGGCCACGGGACAGCGAGGGCCTCACAGGCCCAGTGAGTCCGCCTCTGGCAGGGGTGCCCGGGCGCCGCCCGCTGGGCTGCCCGGTGTTCGGTGCCCACTGACACCCCCCCCGGGAGAGGCCTCGCGGGGGTTCCCAGGGGCTCGGGCCACGGGAAGCAGAGGAGGGTGTCTGCCGGCCGGCTCTGAAGATGCTGCGGCCGCTTTCTCGGCGGGTCCGGGACCGAGTGCCCTGGGGCCGTTGCCGCTGGGGCGTTGTGGGCGGAGGCCCGGCTGGCTCGCTGCCGCGGGCCCACAGGCTGCCCTCCGGGCCCTGGGACCAGGCTAAGAGGGGGGCTGTGGCCGCTGCACTTGCTCCCGCAGTGACGTCACCGCCTCCTGGCGCTCTGCGGCCCAGCGGTCTCCATGGCAACCACAAGAGCATCGCCTCTGCCATTGGCCAGGCCCAGCCGCATTGAAAACAGAGTCCGAGGGGGTCATGCAGAGGTGAGGGGTCAGCCGCCAGCTGGCAGAAGTGCCCTCCCGCTTTATCCTCCGGGGAAAGGGCTGATTCCGGGGGGACTGGGCGCAGAGGAGGTACAAAACGAGCCTGAAACATCTTCTTGGGTCAGAAAGTAAGGAAATGCTCCAAGAACAACGAGAATAGGCTGGAAGACACTGAGTTATCTGGAAGGGCTCCCACCGAACAAATCTGAGACACTCTGAGCATCACCATTAAAGTTGGGCGTAACATTAGAGCCCCTTCGATTAAATAAGTATCCGTAAGTCCATGAGGATGTAAGTCAATGGGCAAATGCAAACTTCGATGAGGAACGTGGGTTTTTATCCCATGTAACTTATGACTCAAAAGGAACAAAAGGATCTTTAGGCGGAATGCCCTTGTTTGTAGGACGCAGTCACTATAATATTCAAGGGTAACATCCAGAATGACCCTCCAGAGCGGCAATTTACTCTCAAAATGGATTCAGAGGGAAAAATGTTCTTTGTGCCATACTTGCAACTTTCTTACAAGTTTGTGATTCATTTTTTAAAAATTTTTGAATAAAAACGCAATGTCTCGTGCTAGCCAGTATTGCTCAGTTGGCTGGGGCATCTTCCCGCAAATCGAAAGTGCGCAGGCTAGATTCCTGGGCAGGGTACATGTTTAGGTTGTGGGTTCAGTCCCCGGTTGGGGTACATTCAAGAAGCAACTGATTGATGTCTCTCTCCCTCTCTCTCCTTCCTTTCGTCTCTCTCTAAAATCAATAAGCATAAAATCCTGGGTGAGGATTTTTAAAGTATAGTCCTGTGTATGTCATCTCCAGAATGTCCATTCCTCCCCTCCCTGCGCCAGTAATAAATGCCATAAAGTTTGGGGCTGACAGTCTCCAGATTCCTGGCTCCAGAGATGAATAAGTTAAATTAATCCGCATGACCCTTCCCCTTTGCCGCTTCTGAGCCACTTCCCCAGTCACTTCTGAGTGCCTGGCTCAGACAGAGTCGCCCAAGTAACCAGAGCCTAAGCCAGTTGGTGACTTCTATCTCCCAAGTCAAGAGATTGGTGAAGAGCTGGACTGTGAACTCAGTGTAATTAGAATAAAGCTCAGGGAAAGGAGAAAAAGAAAGAATGAAGCTCAGGGCTTTTGTGACTAGTTATGAGGAAGACGTGCATCTTGGAACCACCAGAGGATCCGTTTTGAGGATGAACTCTGCATCCCGAGGAAAGCTGAGCTCAGGGAGTCATCGCGAGACCACGGCATCATCCTGAAGCCATCGTGGACCTCCAGATCAAACTACGCCTGGCACTCACTCCCTCGGAAGCTTTATTTTTAAAAAGGTTTTATTTATTTCTTTTTAGACAGAGGGGAAGGGAGAGAAAAAGAGAGGGAGAGAAACATCCATGTGTGGTTGCCTCTGGAGTGCCCCCTACTGGGGACCTGGCCCACAACCCAGGCACATGCCCTGACTGGGAATCCAACTCGCGACCCTTCAGTTCACAGGCTGGTGCTCAATCCACTGAGCCATACCAGCCAGGGGTGAAACTTTATTTTTTTTAAACTTTTTAATTCAAATGCAACATATATAACAAAGAGAGCACAAATTATAAAAATGAATGGCAAAGCCACACTTCCTTCCTCAGCATGCTGACTCCTGGGCCCAAACATTTAAACTGAGACAATGCCAGGCCATTCGCTGAGAAGAGGGTGCCTTATTGTGTCACCTAGCTTAGCTCCTGTTCTGTCACCTCATTGCTGTGTGACCTTCTGCAGGCTAATTTCCCCCTCTGGGCAGTGTAGTGATTTTGTCTTGTCTAACGTAGCTAAGTCGGGCCTGTGTATTCTAGAATGCCTTTCCCCGGGTGGCTGTGGCTGAGAATTGTCTAAAAGAGGAATTTGCATGAGACTCAGAAGGCAGGCATGAAGTAGCCACCATTATGGTGGGAAGCTCTGCACGGGGCCCAGGCCCTGCAATGGCTCATGGGTGTTGTCACCACCCTGCTGGCCCCCTTGTTGGCTTGGGACAGCACCCGGCCTCAGCCCCACCTGCACCTGCTGGCTGTCCTTTTCCAGCGTCCGTGAATTTGGGGCTATAGGTGCCTGGGAAGCTCCATGAGGGTGGACACCAGCTTCTCCTGTGGGTCACATGTGGAACTGAGGGTGGAGGTGGCAAGAGACACATGGGGCTCCCAGGTTGTCCTCACGGGTTCCAGGTTGTTCTTGTTGGTTCCAGTTTCCCAACTGCACAGCCAGCTGGACAGAGACCTAGAACCCAGAGCAAGTTCCAGAGGCACTGACCCTCAGAGAATTTTGCCCCTGCCACCCTCTGCTCCCTGGACAGTAACTTTTCTGCTGTTCCCACCGCCCCTTTCCACCCACAATCGCGGAAGATCCCATCCCCGTAATCAGTTCCTGACCCATGTCACTCCCAGTGGGCCTGCTTCTCTGTTGAGTACCAGCCGTCCTTTATAAAATGACAGAGAAGAAAAACGTGCCCTCTCATCGAGGGGTTTTAGGAACCAGCTCTTTGACAGTGATTTCTCTGAAGTCTTACTATGGCATTAAAAACTCGCATTTGGCTCCATTACATGACGGTGCCCATTTTAACACAAAGATGATTTTCCCTCAAAAGATGAGTAAAATTGGTGATCAAAATATTTGCCGTGGAGGCCCTGGCCAGGTGGCTCAGTTGGTTGGAACGTTGTCCCACACACCAAAAGGTTACGGGTTCAATCCCCTGTCAGGGTGTGTACGGGAGGCAACCAATCAATGTTTCCCTCTCACACTGATGTTCCTCTCTCTCTCTCTCCCTCTCTCTCTCTCTCTCCCCTTTCTCTGTGAACTCAATGAACACACCCTCAGGTGAGAATAAATATATATATATACACATATATATATATGAATATGTATATTTGCCATGGGGAATATAAATTGGTGCAGCCACTGTGGAAAACAACATAGAGGTTCTTTAAAAAACTAAAAACAGAACTCCCGTATGATTCAACAATTCCACTTTGGAGATTGATCTGGCGGAAGTGAAACGCTGATCTGAGAAGACGTGTGTACCCCAGCGCTCACTGCAGCACTGTTTACAATAGCGAAGACGTGGAAGCAACCCGAGTCCGTCGATGGACGGACGGATAAAGAAGCGCTGTGCATGTGCAATGGGATATTATTCAGCAGCAAAAAAGGAAGAGATCCTGCCATTTGGAACAACATGCACGGATCTTGAGGGCCTTCGACTAAGCAAAACAAGATGGACAGAGAAAGGCGAATACCACACAGTCTCACCTGTGTGTGGGGAATCTCTTTTTAAGGGCCCAGACTCATGGACACAGAGAACAGCCTCAGGGCAAGAGTGGACGGGATAGATGATAGACACAGGCGGTGAACAGATGCAAACTTCCAGTTCTAAGATACACAGTCCTGGATGGATAGATACAACGTGTAGCACAGCCACCACAGCCTACAGCACTGCACTGCATGTCTGAAGGTTACTGAGGGAGTAGATCTTCAAAGCTCTCCTCACAAGAGAAAAACTTTGTAGCTAAGGGCGGCGACGAACGTTTTAGAAACTTGCCCCGGGGTCATGATGCCCCAGGGCTCCGTTGCACACATCTGGGCTAGTGCACGTTCCCAACTGAGAAGCAGGCGACAGAATGGTGCGTTTACTTGACCTGCCAAGATCGACTGAGACGCTTCCTTGTTCCAGGCTCCGGGTGATGTGCTGGACGTACAGGAGTGAGTGAAACGTCCTTCGCTTTTAGGAGCTCAGTCCAGCCGTTGCAGCAGGCTGAGCCAGCCTGTTTACAGTCAGGGAGGGAAGCCCCATAATTATCACGAAGACATATTCTCATCCTTGGTGTGGGGCTTGGAATACAGAATATGCTCATTAGGACACGTTTTGCCAAAGTTTTTTTTTTGAAGATTTTATTTATTTATTTTTAGAGAGAGGATAAGGGAGGGACAAAGAGGGGGAGAGAGACATCAATGTGCAAGACATACATGGATCTGTTACCTCTCGCAACCCCCACCCCCAACTGGGGACCTGGCCCACAACCCAGGCATGTGCCCTGACTGGGAGTCAGACCAGTGACCTTTCGATTTGCAGGCTGGCGCTCAATCCGCTGAGCCATGCCAGCCAGGGCCTGTTTTGCCAAAATTTAAACAGAGAACTGCATTGAAGCAGAGAAGTGCTTTGGGGGCCCTGAGCATCTGATCCCCTCTGGCCTCACCAGGGTAGACTTCCTGGAGGAGGTGACACTGGAAGGGATCTTGAAGGAAGGTTATATAATAACCATGATTTCAGGGAGAGGGTAACATCGACATGAGAGAGAAACATCAATCAGTAGCCCCCTCACCGGCGATTAAACCTGTAACCTAGGTATGTGCCCCTGACCAGGAATCAAACCAGCAACCTTTTGGTGTACGGAACAATGCTCCAAGCTCCTGAGCAACCCGGCCAGGGCAGCACTTCTATTTCTAAAAGCAGGATTTGCATCACTTACCCAGGGCATGCTACACGCCAGACAATGTTTCAAGCTCCACGTCCTCATCAAGTTATGTAATTCTCACAACACTCCATGAATCCCATATCGTTGTATTGGTTCAGGGGCTCATTCACTCAACAAACGTTTACGGAGCAGCTCCTGGAGGACCAGAGACACTGAATCACTTACCTAGAGTCACACAGCTAGTGAGTTCTTAAATTTTGTATTTAATATTTCTGTGATTTTCTGTTCGTATCATTTACCCAATTTTTTAAAAATTGGAAAAGTGGTATTTGTTTTTTGCTGAGAAGTAAGAAAGCTTTACAAATGCGCCCCTGGCTGGTGTGGCTCAGTGGATTGAGCGCGGGCTGGGAACCAAAGGGTCGCCAGTTCAAATCCCGGTCAGGGTACATGCCTGGGTTGCGGGCCAGGTCCCCAGTAGGGGGCATGTGAGAGACAACCACACATGGATGTTTCTCTCCTTGTCTTTGTCCCTCCCTTCCCCTTTCTCTAAAAACAAATAAATAAAATCTTTAGAAAAATAAGAAAACTGGAGAAAGAGCAGGTGAAGAAGCGGGTGGTGGGACAGGGGAGCTTATTGCCAGGTCTTGAAGGACACTGAGCCCATGGCAGGGATTGGGACTTTCGTCTGGCTGGGCTGGGACCTGCAGGGTGGGGAGGTTTAATGAGGTAACTGAAGGCCAGCATTTATAGGAGTTTGCCGGTCAGGTGATAACACTGTAGTTGTAGAACACAGATTTCTGAATACATATATTTTTTAAGATTTTATTTGTTTATTTTTAGACAGAGGGGAAGGGAAGGAGAAAGAGAGGGAGAGAAACATCAATGTGTGGTTGCCTCTTGCGCGCCCCCTATGGGGGACCTGGCCTGCATCCCAGGCACGCGTTCTGACTGGGAATTGAATCAGCAACCCCGATTCACAGGTCGGCACTCAGTCCACTGAGCCACACCAGCCAGGGCTCAATACGTATTTTTGTGGGCCCTGAGCAACTAATCCTGTCTAACTATATGTTTATATTTATGTTCCAAGCTCTGTCCCAAGTCCTGTGCTAACACGGGGGTCACGTCCAGGAGTCCTACAGACAGCAATACAAATAAAAAAATAGCGCCAGGAGTTCTGAGAGTGGTTAAGGGGGACCTAGACCTCGCTGGGCAGCCTGTCCTGTCCGAGGCTGTGTCTCTGGGACCCTAGAACAAGATCCTGCTTTTATAGCACTCACTCCCTCCCGCATTCACTGCTCCTGCTCCATTCAGGGGCCCAAGCCCCTGATACTGCTATCTCATCGAAGCCTCACAAAAACCCTTGAAGAAGGTGCTATTACTATCCCCACTTTGCAGATGAGGAAACTAAGGCACCTAAGGGACAATGAACTTGCTTGAGGCCGCACAGCTAATACGGGCAAACCTGAAACTCGGACCCAGGCAGGCAGCTCCAGAGCCTTCACACAGAACCGCCCTCGTGAACGGTCCCCCTGAAAGACTGTGCCAGACCCGCTTTTGCCAGGAGCAAGAAGGGGCCTGTCTCTCCCACACTCAACAGCATTGCGTTATTAATTTTTTCTCTTTCCATCTGACAGGTGAGAATTGTCTCTTGTAATTTGTACTTTTTTTTTTTTTAAATCTTCACTCGAGGACATTTTTTCATTGCTTTTAGAGAGAATGGAAGGGGCGGGAGGGAGAAAGAGAAACATTAATGTGAGAGAGACACTGATCTGCCTTCCATACTTGCCCCAAATGGGGGCTGAACCAGTAACTTAGGGATGTGCCCTGACCGGGCATCGAACCCGCGACCTTTCGGTCTACAGGACAACGCTCCAACCAGCCGAGCCACACTGGCCAGGGCACAGTTTGCATTTCTTAAAGCATAAGAGTGACCATCCTTTCCAATGTTTATTAAACATCTTGTCGTCTTTTTTTTTTCTTTCTGTGAACTTCTTATTTGTATCTTTTACCTATATATATTTTTTAAATTAGGGATTTCTTTGTCCAGTAGAGGGGTAACAGAGCTTTACACACAAAGGAAACTGACATGTGGTCTTCCCCACAGGTCTGAGTATTTTGCCAAGTCTGTTATTTGTCTTTGGGGGCTTTGTTTAGGGGACTTTCCGCCTTGCAGGCAATTTTAAATTTCGAGGGATTGAATGCACCAACCTGTTCTACGTACGGCCTCCGGGGCTGCGTCACGCTTAGCAGGGTTTCTACTGCTCTACGCTCTACGGTCACAATCAAATTTACCATTTTTTCCCTTCTGTTAACGTGTTATTTTTTAACATTTAAATCTTCGGCCTCCCTGGAGGATTCTTGACATTTGGAACGTGCTCCGAGGCAGGCTGTCCAGGAGTGGGGTCTGTCAGAGAAGCAGGCCGGCGTGTCTCCACCGTGCTCCCTGAGTGTCCGTCACTGTCACCTTCAGACAGACAAAACCAGGCAGGTTGCCTGAGTCCCAGAAGCCCGCAGGAAGTTGTTTAGCCAGCGGCTTGGACTCCACGTAATGCTTTTGTTCAGGGCACTGTTGCTCTGTAGCACACCCGAGCTGAGCAGCAAAGACAGCTAATCGTCTATTTGAGTCCCAATGTCTGTGAGCCGAGCGCTCGAGGAGGGCCCGGTGGGGAGGTCCCTGTGTGGGTCCCCGACACGTTGGTCAGGAGCGCGTTTGTCCGACGGGACTGCAGTTCCCTGAAGGCTGGGCTGAGCTGCTGTCCAGGAAGGTAAACCGTGAACATTCTGTGCTCGGTGAAAGACGCCAGATGACAAAGGCCCGCGGAGGGCGTGATTCCGTGTATCTGAAGTGCCCACAATACGTAAATCTATACACATAAAAAGCAGATCAGTGGCTGCCAGAGACTGAGGGAGCGGCAATGGGGCTTAAAGAGGAAAGGGGTTCCTTCCGGGTGATGGAAATTCTTGGAAGCAGGTAGAGGTGATGGCTGCTAACATTGTAATAAATGGACCAAAGCTCACCTAGGTACACTTAAAAATGGTGAGCCCTGGCCGGGTAGCTCAGTTCGTTGAGGGTTCGATCCCCAGCGAGGGCACATGCCAAGAATCAAGCAATGTACCCATAAGTGGGTGGAGCAACAAGTCCATGTTTCTCTCTCTCTCTCTCTCTCTCTCAAATCAATCAATAAAAATTTATTTAAATGGTTAATTTTATAATATGTAGATTTGACCTTAATGAACAAAAACTCAATGACTCCATGTTTGGCTCAAAGACGGGTCCATTCACCGCGATGGGGAAGCTTTAGGGAGAACAGCCTGGGAGCACAGGAACCCCGGTTTTGGGGTCTCAAAGTAATGCTTCCCGGGGGAGGGAGGCCGGCAGACGCCCAGGGACCGAGGTGAGCATCCCTGGCGACTGGGACATGTTGAGGTCAGGTGTCCCTGCAGCATCCCTTTTAGGGAAAGGACAGCCCCCAAGTCTGACCTCCGGGAGACATCAGACGAACCCACCTTGAGGATCACTTTACAAAATAACTCGCCTGTGGGCTTCAACGTGTCGGGGACAGGCGGGGGGACAGCATCAGAGTGAGGGACGTGAGAAAGATGCGCCGGCAAATGAGACAGTTCTGCATTGAGTCCTGGGCTGCAAAACACGGACAGGACTCGGGACTGTCGACGGTACCGCGCACGGGCCGCGGGTCCGGTCACCGCGCGGCGCTGGGGCTGAACGTCCTGATTCTGGCTTTTGTGAGAGAATGTCCTTCTTATATTTAAGAAGTAAACGCCAACACATTTAGGGGTCCAGAAGCACGATGTCTGTATACAACTTGCTCTCAGATGGTTCAGGGGAAATATATATATATATATATCTTATTATATAATATTAATATATAATAATTACATATACAATATATCATGTATTTTATAGAGAGAGAGAAAAGGAATGATAAACAAATGTGGCAGAATGTTGCAGGGATGTAGGAACTTTTGGTCTTGGTCTTGCAACTTGGCTATCGGTTTGAAATTATTTCAAAATGAGAAATTAATCAGCCCAGAGAGAAGAGGATTCCGGGGAGGACAGGGAAGCTGCCGTCCTGTTGGGCTTACAGGACGGAGGCCCTGGCGCCTCAGGAGGCCTGAGAGGCGGGGACACCGGACCACAGGGCTTTAGAAGGGAGAGCGGAAGGCGTCAGAAGGCCCCGTGGGAACCCGAGGACAGCAGCTCTCTAAAGGTGAGCGTTGGGAAAGGAAAGGGGGACAGGGAGGTAGCTGGACTGGATGGGGAGTGCGGGGGGGGCTGCTAGAACCAAGAAGTGATGCCAAAGAGGTGGGGAACGGACCACGTTACAGGGAGATGAAGCCCTCCCCGGGAAGGACGGTGGGCCCCCAGGGCACAGAGGGGCCTGGCTCTTGGGTGGGGCACAAGCACCTCCTCCAGGGGCCAGAGACTCAGGCAGGTGCACCCTGGCCGCAGCAGACTTCGTGGTAGGAAGCTAAAGAAGCAAATAGGTTTATTTTATTTTATTTTTTAGTCCTCACCTGAGGATTTTTTTTATGGATTTTAGAGAGAGAAAGAAACATTGATGTGAGAAACATCAATCATTTGCTTCCCTTGCACACCCCCACTGGGGGGTGGAACCTGCAGCCTAGGGATGTGCCCTGACCGGAAATATAACCTGCAACCTTCTGGGGTAGGAGACGATGCTCCAGTGCAATGAGCCAGCCAGGGATAGTTTATTATTTTAAAAAAACATAATGGTGCTTACATGCCAGAGACCCTGTTCTAAGCCCTTTACAAAATCCTCAGAAGTAGGTACTGTTATTATCATCCCCACCCAACATATGAGGAAACTGAGGCACAGAGAGGGAAGTGCCTTCACATGCCTGGTCAGAGCAAGGCCTCTTGCCCTGACTGCTGTGGCTCTGTCGACTGGGCATCACCCCACAAAACTGAAACGTCACAGGTTCGATCCCTGGTCAGCGCATATGCCTGGGTTTCAGGTTCGATGCCAGTTGGGGCACATACGAGATGCTCCTCTCTCACGTGATGTTTATCTCCCTCTCTTTCTCCCCCCCTCTTCTCTCTAAAAATAAATAGAATTTTTTTTTTAAAGCAAGGCTTCCTGAAGTGCGGGCAGTGGCTGCAGAATTCACACACTTAAACTCTCCCCGGTAACGCTTGTCCGCGCTCACCATCCAAGCCTCTGTTCTTGGTTAAGGAAGATTCCAGATCAGCAGTTGGGGAGCTGCTGGGCAGGGGCAGCTGCAGATTTGGGGCAAGGGCAGAGTCACGGCCCCCGTGTTGGAGAGAAAAACTGAGTGGAAAAGCAGGAGGCTCACACATTGGGCATGGCTTTGCTGGGTTTCCGGAGAACCCAGGAGGCTGGCTGTTGGGAGTTTCTCTCTGCCTCGCACAGAGCAGAGCAGCGTCCCCAGGAGGAAGAGGAGGAAGAGGAGGCAAGGGCGGCCTCCAGGACCACAGCCTGTCTGTGTCCTCTCCGTGAGTCCTGGAGTGTGGCGCCGCCTGGCCCTCCTCTCCAACCTGGATCCCTACAAGCTCAGTTCGGGGAACCCAGCTCGTCCCAGGCCCAGGGTGAGGGAAGAGCCTGGCAGAGGGGTTTTCACAGGCGCAGGTCCAAAGGAAAACGTTCCATTCCACAAACGAGAGCCCGGGGGGGCAGGGCATGGGGGGCTGTGGGGCTGGAGGGAAGCGCGCCCGGAATGGGGAGGGTCTCGGAGACAGCACAGGGCATTTCTGTGATCCTCACAGAAAGCAGGGCCTGTGGTGGGTCTCCTTCGCCAGTCATGGCGAGTAAGGGATAGACTCCCTAGGGCTGAGATACCTGAATTGTTTTGAAAGTAATAGACATTATCCAAAAACCACCTTTTCAAAGCATTGAAAGCATTATGAGCGCCGTGCTGTGAATTTATTGGACAGTCGCAATTTTTACCCTGGACAAGCACCCTGGGCACAGTGGGGGTTCCGATGAGGGCCAGTCAGACGCCAGGGGTGGGGATGACAGTCGTGACCTCAGATGAACCTCAGCCGTCAGTTCATTTCAGCATCTGTGTCACTTGTCTAGTCTGAAGGAAAACTGACTTCCAAGATAAATAAGCAACAGGTTTTTAAAATACTCGTTTCAGTTTAATAGAGAAAACTATAAAAAAGGGGGAAAAATTGACAAATTCTCCCACAGCCCAATGGTGCCTTTGGATGTTTCTTTGGGAAATTGTCATAGTCCCTGAATACGGCAAGAAAATGCATTTAGGACACTACTCAAATAAAAGAGATGAATACGTAATAAATGACAACAATTAGGGGACAGAGACAGATGTAAAGGCTGGCAGCACAGGGCTGCTAGGTGGCTCCACAGTCATGAGGGCCCCAGGATTTTTTTAACCTGTGGCCCTGCCATTCTGTCCGAGGCTCCCGCCTCATGGTACAAGATGGCTGTATGAGCTCCAGTCATCACATCTGAATTTCAGTCATTATGAAAGAGGAAGGCACAAAGAAAATCACTTTCTTTTTTTTTAATGATTTTATTTATTTATTTTTAGACAGAGGGAAAGGGAAGGAGAAAGAGAGCGAGAGAAATATCAATGTGTGATTGCCTCTAGTGCGCCCCCTACTGGGGACCTGGCCCGCAACCCAGCCGTGTGCCCTGACTGGGAATCGAACCAGTGACCCTTAGTTTGAAGGCCAGTACTCAATCCACTGAGCCACACCAGCCAGGGCAGAAAATAACTTTCTTCACTTTTACAATACTACCTAGATTTGGAAATTAATAAATGAGATTTCCACGCAGCAACAAGGACAGAGCTCAGGCACAAAACACCAAAGGAAAAGGGTAGGAAAAAATGAGATTTGCAGCAGAATTGGCAAGGTCTATTTGAAAAATATGTAAAAGTTTGGCTTCAGCTTTCAGGTTCAGTGTTTAGAGAGCCGAGGGGCCATCTCTGCCTCCCTTAACCCAATGGCTTTAGGGACCCTGTGGTTGCCTAGTGACCATCTGTCCAATCCCATCACTGGATTTTTATAATTGTGTTCTTGCTGTAATGAGAAGTAAAAATCTCCTTATGTTCTTTACATGTTGAAATGTTTTACAGTTGAAATATAAAAGAATAATTTATACTCCAAGGGTAAAATGTTGAAATAATAATTATTGTGAAAGCTGCTGATTTTGTGACCAAAACAACTACTGAAGGCTTACACATGCAAGTATTAAAGAAATAGTATTAATACTAAGAATAACATACTTTCAAGCCAAACACACTGAAAGTAATTTTTTAAATAATAAAAGAACAGGACTTCCAGCCAAGATGGAGGCGTAGGTAGACACACTGTGCCTCCTTGCATAACCAAAAGAAGGACAACAACAAATTTAAAAATAAAAAACAACCACAACTGACAGAAAATTGAACTGTATGGAAGTCTGACAACCAAGGAGTTAAAGAAGAAACATTCATCCAGACCTGTAGGAGGGGCGGAGACAGGCAGCCCGACAGAGAGGACTCACAGCATGGCAGCGGTTGGTAGAGCAAGCAGGTCCCACATTCGCGTGCAGATAAACTGGGAGGAACAACTGGGGAGCAAGACAGACCATTCAACCCAGGGTTCCAGCTCAAGGAAATAAAGCCTCAAAACCTCTGACTGAAAACACCTGTGGGGGTTGCAGCAGTGGGAGAATCCCCCAGCCTCACAGGAGAGCTCGTTGGAAAGATCCACAGGTTTCTAGAAAGTACACAAACTCACCCACCCAGGAATCAGCACCACAAGGGCCCAATTTGATTGTGGGTAGCAGCGGAAGTGACTAAAAGCCAGCAGAGAGCGGAGCAAGCGGCACTGTTCCCTCTCGGACCCTCCCCCACATACAGCATCACAACGCAGCAATGTCGGTTGCCCTGCCCTGGTGAACACCTAAGGCTCCGCCCCTTATACGTAGCAGGTGCACTGAGACCAAAAGAAAAAAATTGGCCCAAGTGAAAGAACAGATCAAAGTTCCAGAGAAAATACAACTACGGGACAAAGAGATAGCCAACTTATCGGATGCAGAGTTCAAAACACTGGTAATCAGGATGCTCACAGAATTGGTTGAATTTGGTCACAAATTAGATGAACAAATGAAGGCGACCATAAGGGAAATGAAGGAAAATGTACAGGGAACCAACAGGGCTGGGAAGAAAAACAGGACTCAAATCAATGGTGTGGATCAGAAGGAAGAAATAAACATTCAACCAGAACAGAATGAAGAAACAAGAATGAGGAGAGGCTTAGGAACCTCCAGGACAACTTTAAATGTTCCAACATCCGAATCATGGGGGTGCCAGAAGGAGAAGAGGAAGAGCAAGAAATTGAAAACGTATTTGAAAACATAATAAGTAGAACTTCCCCAATCTGGCAAAGGAAATAGACTTCCAGGAAGTCCAGGAAGCTCAGAGAATCCCAAAGAAGTTGGAGCCAAGGAGGCACACACCAAGGCACATCATAATTACATTACCCAAGATGAAAGATGAGCAAAGAATCTTAAAAGCAGCAAGAGAAAAGGAGACAGTAACCTACAAAGGAGTGCCCATAAGACTGTCAGCTGATTTCTCAAAAGAAACCTTGTAGGCAGGAAGGGGCTGGAAAGAAGTATTCCAAGTCATGAAAGGCAAGGACCTACATCCAAGATTACTCTATCCAGCAAAGCTATTATTTAGAATGGAAGAGCAGAGTGCTTCCCAGATAAGGTCAAGTTCAAGGAGTTCATCATCACCAAGCCCTTATTATATGAAATGTTAAAGGGACTTTTCTAAAAAAAAAGAAGAAGATAAAAAATATGAACAGTAAAATGACAACAAACTCACAACTATCCACAGTTGTTACTACAACAGGAACAGAATCACAGAAATGGAGATCACATGGAGAGTTATCAGTGGGGGAAGGGGAGGGAGAAAGAGGGGAGAAAAGGTACAGGATGTAAGAAGCATAAATGGTAGGTAGAAAACAAACAGGGGGAGGTTAAGAATAGTATAGGAAATGTAGAAGACAAAGAACTTATATGTACAACCCATGGACATGAACCAAGGGAGTGGAATGCGGGTGGGAGGAGGTGTGCAGGGCAGAGGGAAATGAAGGCAGGGGAAATGGGACAACTGTAATAGCATAATCAATAAAATATATTAAAAAATAAATAAATAAATAATAGAGATTGGATTTCACTGTAATTTATTATGATTTTAATCTCTTAGAATTATCGAGTGTGCTGACATTTATAACGTCACGTAAAATAACCATTAAAAACTGTGTCTGGCCCTGACCAGTGTGGCTCACCTGGTTGGGCATTGTCGGGAAAAGCAAAAAGGTCATCGGTTCGATTCCCTGTCAGGACACAAGCCTGGGATGTGGGTTGAGGGGCAAGTGATTGATGCATCTGCCACTCATCGATGTTTCCCTCCTTCTCTTCCCTTCTCTCTAAAAATAAATAAATAAAAATAAAACAAAAAAAAATACTGTCTTTAATGCTTAGGCCTTCCACTACATCTAAGCCACGACTTAGTCAAGAAAAATGATTAGAAACGAGAGGCAGAATGCCAGGTTTGTTACTTCATAATCTGGGGGAAATACTCCAAGATCAACCATAACACCCAAGATAAATGATCTTTGATCCAGAAGAGTGAAAGGAAATAGAGGATTTTGCTTTTGAATCTTGGACCTCTATGCAGAGCGTTCGGTCCTTCGTGGAGCCCCTGCTCTCATTGCTGACATGCTTGTTCGTTTCTGCGTGTGTTTTGTACACGTTATCCGTCACTCTCGTTTACAAGCAACGCTCTTGTTCAATTCCCCAACTTGTAAGGCGCTGACAACGCCTCGGTGTGACTTCCAGGTTTAGGTCTTACGGGACCTGCTGCGTCTGCTGTTGCCACACACACACATGTACACAATCACATACACAAATGCACACTGACACACACACACACATTTCCACACACATGTATAGGCACAAATCCATACTCATACACACAAACGTACATTGACATGCACATTATATGTAAGGCTGAATGAATCCCTAGAAGCCATCCATGAGTGAGAGATGCATCAGTCGCTTGTCCCTCAACCCACACCCCAGGTATGTGTCCTGACAACATATGTATATGTCTGTACATATACACACACATATTATATATACACACACATATACATGTGCACACAATGGCCCATGTATATATAAATGCACATGTGCATTCGTGCACACACACATGGAAACATGTACGTACATCACACACGTCTCTACACAAACACACACACACATGGATGTGCACACACACTCATACAGAGAAGTATATGCCGGCATACACATAAGCATCTCTACTCTTTGGGAAGTAAAAATGAGAAGCTGTTATGGTCATCAGCTTCGGGGAGGGGGCGCTAGAGAAGTGGGGGTGGGGGGTGGGGGGGTGGCATTTTCTATTTTCAACCCTGCTCTGTTTGAATGTCTAACACCGTGCAGACCTTATTTAAAAATGTCCTCGGGGGCTATTTTGGCAGTGGAACTACGAGTCATGTCGTGTTTTCTTCTTTATGTGGATCCTTATTAAACAAAACCAACTCCACAACCTAAAAATAACATGTCAGAAGCCACGCCCACAGGGTTGGCCGCAGCCACACTGGTTCTGGTTCTCCTTTGCCCGCAGGCCTGATGGCTGTCATAAATCTGTCACTGAATACAGAGTCACGTTTCGGCCCTATCTGAATATCCGGGCCCCGGCGCGTCCTCACACGTGAGACTGTCCAACCCGGCAGCTGCCACTGCCCATGCTCCTCAGGCTCCAAGAAATGACAGAGCAGCTGTCAAGGATTCATTCAGCCTTGGTGACACAGCGTTAAAAAAGCAGATGGCTGTGTGGTGGGTTCGAACACAAGGGCTTGCATTCCAGATGGCTTCACGCTGGCCAACTCGGGGTAGTTCCCTTGCGCTTTCTCATCCGTGGTAAGAAATGACGAGAGTGTCACAATTCCACTCAGACAGCTTTTAAATCCCCCTCTGTGGATTATTCTGGACCTGTGTGACCAAGATCAGAGGGGGCAGCTGTTTAAAAGCTACTGCCAGGCCACCCAAGCCAGCACGAGATCGAAAATGAGGGAGACCAGCACGTTGAAGAAACATTAAAATATTCCAGAGAAATACAATAAGGCAAAGGTTTTAGAAATAGAGGGGAAAAAATACATCAGTGGAATGATTTCAAATACAGGCATTCACGGTTTGGCAGTTTTTAAACTTTTTAAATGATTCTTGGGTCACATACTAGCTTTCTATTTCAAATGACTCACGTTCGCCCCTCATGGCTTCTGAGTTTTTCCTGCTTAGAAAAATATCTCTCCCATGTCTCAGAGCACATACGCACTCACCGAAGTTTTGGGCACTTGATGGCTGCATGGTTCAAATTTCTGACCCAGATGGAATTTATTTTGGTGAGAGGAGCACAGGAATCCAGCTTTTTAACCCCTCACTCTCCAAAGGAAGGTCTGACCCCTTGGTCCTGCTGACTCACAACACTGCCTTCATCAGAGCCGGAAATCTCGGGGCAGTCGGGAGGACTGAATCGTAAGGAATACACAGGGTGGGGCAAAGGTGAGTTTACCGTTGTTCATATGGAAAAAGTACAATAATTAATGAATAATGCTACAAGAATAAACTCTGTTTCTGTACTCACAACTGTAAACTCACTTTTGTCCCATTCTGTGTACATTTATAATGTATCTCATGGTGTAATAGGGCTTCCTCTTGCCCCCACCACACGTTACAGGTTTGTTTGTTTGTTTGTCTCAAAAGAGAGGAAGAGAAACGTCAATGTGTGGTTGCCTCTCACACGCCCCCTACCAGGGACCTGGCCCGCAACCCAGGCATGTGCCCTGACCGGGAATCGAACCGGCGACCCTTCCGTTTCAGGCAAATGTTCAATCCACTGAGCCGCACCATCCAGGGCACAGTTTTTTTTTAAAGATTTTATTTATCTATTTTTAGACAGAGGGGAAGGGAAGCAGAGAGAGGGAGAGAAACATCAATATGTGAAAAACACATCAATCCATTGCCTCACACATGCCCCCAACCAGGGACCTGGCCCGCAACCCAGGCATGTGCCCTGACTGGGAATCGAACCGGCGACCCTTTGGTTCACAGGCTGGCCCTCAATCCACTGAGCCACACCAGCCAGGGCTCAAAGTTTCTTAGTTACTCTTATATAGTAAACATTTTTTAACAGCTTCTCTTGCACTCATAAATTAATCTCCAAGAACTCAACAAAGAAGTAGTGGGGAGTTTTCATTTTTTAGTTAAGTTGCTAAAGACTGTTGACTGGTGTTCATATTCCTTAGCCTGAATGTCAAAGTCCCCAGGCCGTGCTCCCCATGATTCCACCCCACCCCCCCCCACCTCCCCACACCCCCAAACAGGATCAGGCCTGAGTTGTTCACTTTCACTTGCTTTGGTAGAACTTTGACACAGGATTGTAGCTCTCCACGGCAGTATTCCCAAGCATTACCTGAGTTGAGCGTGACGAGGCATGAGCTTTGCAGAAATAGTTGGTAAGAGTTTTTCAAACACAGACATGCCCATACCAAAAAAAATTTTTTTAAACTAACCAGCATCCACAGGGATATATTCCTTCTGAAACAAAGATATTTTATTAAAAAGGCAAATATTTATTCAGAAATGGCAGGAAATGCTTCCAAGAAGTGCAGAAAAAGGTGGTTAATTGAGCAACACACATGAATGTGTTTGGGGATAATGTGACTTTTATTTTTTATTTTTTTAAGATTTCATGTATTTCTTTTTAGACAGAGGGGAAGGTGGGAGGAAGAGAGGGAGAGAAACAGCAGTGTGTGGTTGCCTCTTGCACGCCCTCTACCGGGGACCTGGCCTGCAACCCAGGCATGTGCCCTGACTGGGAATCGAACCAGCGACCCTTTGATTTGCAGGCCCACAGTCAAACCACTGAGCCCCACCAGCCAGGGCTGCCTTTCCTCCTTACGAAGCTGGCCCCCTGAGTCTTACTGCCCCTTGATGTTTTTCACTTAAAATATTTCCCAAGTTGTTCCAGGTCAGTGAGAGACATCTGACCCTTTCTTTTTCGTGTCTACAGGGTGCTCCATCCTCCCCGGGCTGTACCACAGTTCATTCAATCAGTCTCAGGCTGACGGACCTCGGGTTACTTCCGTTCTTCACTCCTACAAACACTCCCCTATAATCTCTCCCACACCCTCAAATACATGCGCATATTTGAGAATGTGTCGTTACAGAAAACTGTTAGTCGCAGGTTCCCTGGAACCTAACACATTAGTCACTTTGCAAACTTGACTGCTACTGCCACACTGCCCTGGGACCACGTCCCACTGCCAACCACAGCGGGTGGGGTTGACTCAGTTCGGCCTCGCCAGCACTGCGCATGCGCAACTCTCAGAACTTCTGCAGAACAGATGCGTGGAGAAATGGTACCTCGTGGCTGTCTCTAGAACCGCAGCGCCACCCCACTGATCTATGTCCTTCCTCCTCGTGACTGTTCTGCTGTGCATTCCTTTACTAAGTGTGAAGTCGGGCATCTTTTTATGCCATTGATGCTCGTTTTTCTGTTAACTTCTCATTCATGTGCCTTAAGCATTTTTCTTAGGAGCTGCTGCTTTTTCTTGAACAGCTATATGAGCTTTCTATTAAAAAAAAAACAAACCCTGTATAGCTCAATGGATTGAGCTCAGGCTGTGAACCAAAGGGTTGCCGGTTCGATTCCCAGTCAGGGCACACGCCTGGGTTGCAGGCCAGGTCCCCAGTACGGGGCACATGAGAGGCAACTATACATTTATATTTCTCTCCCTCTCTCTCCTTCTCTTCCTCTCTCTCTAAAAATGAATAAATAAAATCTTAAAAAAAAAAAAGATATGAAACCTTTTTTTGTTTCCAGTGTGTCATTATGTTTTGACTTTTTATTCCTCATATAAAAAAATTTCACTTTTGCCCTGACCAGTGTGGCTCAGTTGGCTGGGCGTCCTCCCGCAAAGTGAAAGGCCACTGGTTGGATTCTGGTCAGGGCACAGGTCCGGGCTGGGTTGTGGTTTGGCCCTGAGTCGGAGCACGAACAACAGGCGGCTGATGGATGTTTCTCTTGTATATTAGTGTTTCTCTCCCTCTCCTCCTCCATCCCTTCCCCTCTCTCTCTAAAAATGAATACATAAAATCTTTTTTTTTTTTTTAATTAACTATTCTGTGGTCACAGTGGCTGAGTAGCCAGTTCTCTTTGATTTTTTCAGATTACCTGAGAGGGGACCCGGCCCTGGGCCCCAGCGTTGGCCTATGTTTATGTGAGGGGGCCCTACATTTATATTTCAGAGACCTTTGCACCGGTGCACTCGGCTCTGAAAAGCTCCCTCCTCTCCGAGATGATCAATTATCCACCATCTTTCCCTCCGCAACTCTTACAGTTTCATTCTGTAAGTGTTTATGACTTTTCTGGAATTAATTCTGCTGCAAGGAGTGGCTTCTGGTTCCTCAAATATTTAGCTTGTTGTCCCAACACCATTTTCTAAGTAATTCATGTCTCACACCAATTTGAAACCCATCTATATCATAAGCCATAATCGCATATTTATGTAGCTGTTTCCAGACTCAGTTTCCCCCCCATTCTTCGATCGGTACTGAGATGTTTTCATTACTGAGGTTCCTAGTGTTACATTTTATCAGAGCCAGGCCTTTGTTACTGACCTCTCTCCCCGTTTTCTGGTCGTTTACTTCAGATCTTTCCTCCCCATCCTCTCACACGTTGACACCTTACCTGGCACGGGCAGAAAATGCCTCAGCTAAGCACACCCAGAATCTCGAAAGCAGCGGCAGGGAATCCACGCTCAGGGGTTTTGATCTAGAACATTCTGTCGGTGCTCTTGTTTCTTACCTACATGTGAAAGTCAGAGGAGAAACACTCAGAACTCGCCTGAAGCACGAAAGCAAACAACAGGCACTGGCATGAGCTACACATTCACTGTTGTTCCAGAACATTCCCGCTGAGGCCAAGCCATGGAGCTGTCACTTGGGCGTAACCAGACCAGACATGGACACTCTGCCAGCCCCCTTGCTCCCCCAGTTATACAAGAATCGGTGACCCCAGGCTGGAATGTTAAAAACTGGTCCTAGGGAAGCCGAGATTCTCCTAACCAAAACCAGGTAGATTTTATTCAAACGTACATCTCGGGAAGACAGGGAAAGCTGTCTCGCGAGGTCTGCAGCAGGCTAATTCACCTGCCGGTGAAGGTAACGTGGTTTCCACATCTAAAGCATGCGTTTGCCGTGGCCACTGTTTTTAATGCAGGAAAGTATGACAAGCCCTCACCTACTCCCTCAAAAAAGGTACATGATGCAGCTGGCAGATTTTTTAAAAATTGAGTTGAAATTCACATGACATAAAATTAACTATTTTAAGGTGTACAGCCCTGGCTGGTGTAGCTCAGTGGACTGAGTGCCGGCCTGTGAACCAAAGGGTCACCGGTTCAATTCCCGGTCAGGGCACATGCCTGGGATGCAGGCCAGGTCTTCAGTAGGGGGCTCTCGAGAGGCAACCACACATTGATGTTTCTCTCCCTGTCTTTCTCCTTCCCTTCCCCTCTCTCTAAAAATAAATAAAATCTAAAACAATAATTATATAATTATAACGTGTACAATTCAGGGACATTTAGCCCATTCACAATATTGTGCAATGACCACCTCTAATTCCAGAACATTCCCATCACCCCCAAAGAAAACCCTGTACCCATCAGCACTCACTCCGCATCTCCCCTTCTCCAGCCCCTGTCTCTGTGGACTCGCCTGTTCTGGAAAATTCATATAAGTAGAATCACACAATACTTTGCCTTTTGTGTCTGGTTTCTTACACTGAGCTTAATGTGTTGCAGAGTCGGCCACAGCAGAGCAGGTGTCGGAACTTCTGTGCTTTTTATGGCTGAATGTTTACTACTTAAAATAAAAACTATATGTGCACAGTTAGAAACTGACAAAGCACAGGAAACCCAAAAGAAATCCTGAAAGGACACCCCTGCCCCGGCACCCCCGGCACCTGCCCTCTACCCCATTCCTTACGCCAAGGGGAATCGCTGAAAAATATATTAAATACATATATATATTTAAGTGGATTGAGTGCCAGCCTGCAAACTGAAAATTCATTGGTTCCATTCCCAGTCAGGGCACATGCCTGGGTTGCAGGCCAGGTCTCCAGTTGGGGTTGTGCCAAAGGCAATGGATTGATGTATCTCTTGCACATTGATGTTTCTCTCCCTTCCCCTCTGTCTAAAAATAAATAAAATCTTTAAGAAGATAAATATATATATTCATGTTCAATATATAGATGTGTATGTATCTGTACCTTCCTGAAACAAATATACCTATGGGCATTTATTAAGATATTAATGTGTCATTATTCCATTAAAAAATATTCCACAAAAGGGATGATCACACATCTTTTTTTGCAGGATGGCATGTTTACTGAAAAGTCAGGCTTGGGGAGAACCGTGCCTCACCTGGTCCCATCCCCCAATCTTCCCCCACCTGGGACCCTGGGAGACTTGCCAAATTGATGGACAGACGGACACTGAGTAACTAGAAGGAGTGACTACCTCTGGAAGGGACTTTACGATCTTGGCCCAATAGGGCTTTGCCACAGCAGGGGCAGGACAGAGGCCCCAGTCAGTAAGCCTTTCCCTGGGTCTTCCTCACAAGGATTCCAGTGCCCAGTTAGCTCACAGTCCTCCGCATCCAGCTTCCCTCTGGTCTCCTATGCATCTTCCCTCCCTGACCACCTCTACTCACCTTTCACAGAAACCCAGCCTTGTCCCCTGAGGATCCGCCCCCTTCCTCAAATGTGAATCATTCCACCTGGAGCTCTCTCACTGACAGATGTATAAAATTCTCAAGAGAAATTAAGATACAGATTTTGGATAGAAATACAGCCCTGGCTGGTGTAGCTCAGCGGATTGAGCAGGGGCTGTGAACCAAAGGGTCACTGGTTCAATTCCCAGTCAGGACCCATGCCTGGGTTGCGGGCGGGTCCCCAGTGGGGGCCATGTGAGGAGCAACCACACATTGATGTTTCTCTCCCTCTCCTTCTCCCTTCCTTCCCCTCTCTCTAAAAATAAATAAATAAAATCTTTTTAAAAAATCATTTAAAAAAAGAAAGAAATATAATCCCCAAGGGGCCCCGACTCAGCACCCGGGGCCCAGAAATGGCATTTAGCAAAGAGCCGGTGACTCTGATGGAGTGGCCGCCCTGGTTCAGGAGTCCCTAGCAGGCGCTGAGAAAACTAAGTTTTCAGCCGGAGATCTCGGCTTCTGTCTGCGGGAAGGGGAAACGAGGATTTTCTTCATCCAGCTGCTTTTAAAAATACATTTCCAGATAATTCACGTCACCAGTTACCTGGTCTAGAAACTTCTAGAAACCCCAACATCTGTTGGAGAGCCTTTCCCACTGGTGGAAGGCATAGAGCAACGAGAAGACAGGTACCTCAATGGCTTCTTCTCTTATGCAAGACGGAAGCTTAGACGCCGGTCTGACACCCGGCTGGGGGTCCAGGAGAAGCGTGCATCGTCCAGCAGGGCAAACCCTCTCTCAAACTACATAGTCCATGCCCCCTCGTCCTGCAAAAGAGACTCCGTATTTAATTCGCTAAACTTTATTTCATAACGTATACACTGACAATGATTGATCATGGTGTCAATTTGTTCACACGATGAAGCCCAAAAGGACCCGATTTTGAAATCAGGCGCTGGAGCACAGCAGGCTTCCATCACCGGGAGAGTCCAGTCCGCTCCCACGTTCCGTTCTGCGCACCCACGGAAAACCGTGATGCACGCAGACGAAGAGTAGCGAGCGGAAACCGCTCCCCCACACCCCCCACCCCCGCCGCCTCTGGCAAGACTCAGGCCGGAATTTGAAAGGAATTGTCACAGGAAGTCTGTCTTCCACGTTGAATCACTCATAACATCTAACAACTTCATTCTTTATCACAAAAACGGAAGTCAACAGAGAGACTGAAAACGCGAAGGGCTCTCCCTGACGGAATATTATTACCCTGGACCACGTGGATGCACTAACTTGCCCTCACACGACTGAACATCGCAGCTGGGAGACAGTGAATTAGTTATGGCGCAGGGCGCATGCGCGGGACTGAAGGTCTCCCACGTCGGGTGACATTGACAAGCCTGACTCATGCGTCCCACTTCCAAAAAAGTCACATACAAACGGCAGAAACAACTCATTTGACACCTGTACAGAAACAAGTCACTTACGGAATCAAGGTAATATTTTGATAGTCTCCAATGTGATGGGTTTGGCTGACCACGTACACTGAGTAATCCTTTTTCTGCTTGTTTTTTTTTACTATGTGAAGAAATAGACTCGGATTACATCTTTGAGCACTCCTTGGGCCTCCTCAGGATGGTCTGGAAACCAGTGACCTCAGGTAGCCTGTCCCTCCTACCCCCACCCCCTCCACACACACACAGGAGACCGGTAATGTGGTCTATTCGGAGGGCAGAGACTGACGGCCAACTTTTTAGGGTATTTTTCCCTCTTGCTATAATGTGAGAGGTGTTTTCAGCCTCAAAGATGTTGGATATTTGGTGGCACTGGATGGAATCACAGCCGGGAAGGCGGGACAGCCGAGTCCTTCCCTGCCGAACACCCCTCTTCCCTGCAGGGTTTTACCCCACGTGGGAAATCCAAGGGCCATCTTTGTTAACAGAACTTCAAATATTTGAGTTTTGTTATTAAAGAATTTCAAGTAAATTCTTTTGCCCCAAAACCAATTCCTGGGACCTTACCACCCTCTGGGGGGATAACTGGAGTACAGAAGCCGAAGGAAGCCAGGGCCGCGGAGGTCAGCCAACCCTCAGAAGCAGCAGGGCATGGGGGACAAGGGGCCAAACACAGAGAAGCAGAAAATTGACCCTGCCCGTGTGTTAAGATAAATGTTCTAGAATTTTCCCAGTCTGCTTATTGACTCCCCAACCTTGCAGGTGAGTCTAGGAGGAGGTGAGAGGGCAGGCCTGGCAGAGAAAAAAGTACACCGCCCTCCCTCCCGGAAACCCCCCTCCCACCTCAGATCTCATGTAGCATTTACCCGAGAACCGATCTCTACAAAGCGGGTCCCTGCCCTGGCCGCGTGGGTCAACTGGTTGGAGCGCCATTCCATGCAACCAAGAGGTCTGGCAGGTTCGATCCCCACTCAGGGCACATGTGGGAGGCAATTGATCAATGTCTCACATCAAAGTTCCTCTCTCTCTCCCTCCCCCCCTCCTTTCTCTCTAAAATCAATAAACATATCCTGGAGTGAGGATAAAAAAAAACACAAACAAAACAAGGCAGGCCCCTAAATAAGTCAGAAGTCTTGGTTCATTCGATGACAACAGAAACCTTTGCTCCCAACTTGAACCCCTTCCTCGGTCTCCTTTCAGCTCCGAGGGCCCCCAACTCGGTTTCCTGGGTTCTGTGGACAACTTCGGACAGTTAAAGAGGCGAAGCAGGGAGAGGTGTCACTTGGGAATTTGCTTTACTTCCTGGAACTTTCTTTCCCCTGATGAGGCCTCCAGAACACTCTGAGCCACCGACCCTGACAAACACTTTAACCCCAACCCAATGGACTCCCAGAGGGGCACAGTCAGGTGGAGGGGCACGGTCAGGTGGAGGGGAATGGTCAGGTGGACAGGCGGAATGACCTGCAAACACCACAGTAGCGCTCACCAACCAAAGAGAGGTGGGGACTGCTTTTAGCCGCTCCTGCCCCCACAGGCGTCCCCACTGTGGCCCTCAAGGGCTCCGAGGATGGAAGTCAGGGCTTTTGCCCTCTAAATCCTCAATGGGTGTGTCACCCACCTTCTCCACTGCACTGAGGGTCCTCCTCATTGACCGTGTGACCTGCCACCCCCTTCGGCCCCTCAGCCCCCCCACCTGCCACTCCTGATCCTTCCCCATCATCTGCTTGTTGACACAACCCAAATGATTTCTGTTGTCATTCTCACCACGAGGACAGCCTTCTGGCTTGGCCTTGGCACCCTGTGACGTTGGGGCTGGTGACTCAGCGGCAGGCTGTGAGCCTGGAGGGGCCCTCTGAACTGACGCCCCCCTTCTCCAGCCTGGCCCTTTCTTTGGAATCCATGGCTTCTTCCTGGCATCTTCCACATCGACAATGACGTAAGAGACGGGGCCCAAGCTCAGCTTCTTTTTCTTCCTCATGAGGGCGGGGCTCTTTGCAGAGGCCCAGCCCTTCTTCCTTGGGGGGCCCTCATGACCACCATCTTGGTCTGACTCAGAGGCAGCTTCTGCCCCGGCATCCTGAGGCGCCTATCTGGGAGACTTCCAAGCACATTCCTCCATAGGCTTCTTCAAAGCCAACTCCTGCTTCACTCAGGGCTTTCTGTTGCTCCCTGGTATATTCTGACACCTCCCTATTTTCACGGTCATCAGCCCCAGGATCCTGCAAGGAGGCTGAGCGGTTGGAATGGCAGCCTCTGGGTGCTTCCTTCCACAGCACTGGTCCCTGCTTGGGGTTTTTCTTCTGCTTCCTTCTCCTGGAGCGAGTCTTAGCTCCAGCCTTACCAACCAAAGGTTCGGGAGGATCACCTTCAGTTTCCGTGTCATTCCAGTTGTCGGGGTTCTCCACCTTCAGGGTAGAGCCCACCTCGGCAGCCCTCTCTGGCTCCTTCTTGGCCTTCCTCCCCACTGCTGAAGCTGCTGCTGCCACCCCCGCGTAGGACTCAGCAGCCTCCTGGGCCCTCGCTTCCTCCTGGCTGTGGATTGCTGTGTCCACGTAGATGATTTGCACCACAGCCCCCAGGAGCACCTCCAAAGCTTCCACCCAGTTCTCTGCAGGCGGATTCTGGCTCTGGGGCCGTGGGCAGTTGTTGAGCTGGAGCAGGCCCACCACATCCTCCCAGGTACGGCCCTCGGCTTCCAGGAATTCATTCAGGTTTTTTAAGAACTCTGCATCCTGGGTGGAGTCTCTGCAGACCACTCTCCAGACCACACTCCCCTTCCCGGAAATTCCCGGGGTATGGCCCTGAGACTCACACCCTCGCCCACCTCAATTAGGGCAGCTTTGGCCTTCTCTTCCCTCAAAAAGATCTTGTTGAGCACAAGGTACAGGCCCAGCGGGCAGAGGACCCCATTCAAGGTCTCCTCAACTTCCGCTTGGCCACAGTCCTCCGGGATGCCCGTGACCAAGCGGCACCTGTGGATGTCCACATCCATCCCATGGCACCAGTCCTCCAACAAGTTCATCATCATTGTCGCAATCATCTGCCAGCTCCAACTCCACGTGTAATGAGTCCACCAGGTGGGTGGGGGCTGCAGGGGTCCCCAAATATTAATCCTGTACGGGGACAAGAGAGGGAAGTCAGATTCCCAGGAAGACAGCCGGGCTCAACGATCTTAGCGGCCCCTCCGCGGCTGACCGCCAGAAGGCCTCGCGCTTTCCCGGGGCCCTCCTCCCGATCCCAGCCCAGGGTGCTCACACGTGTCCTGAGCTCCGCCAGAAACCGCGCCCGGCCTCCCCTGGGCCGGGCTCTCCGCCCGCCGGCCGGGATCTGCCAACCCCGCCTCCGCGAGCCCGGCGCGGCCCTGGAGAGGCACCGCCTCGGACCCCGCCCGCGCGGCGGCACGGCTAGCGGCCCAAGAGCAGGGGAAGTCGGCGTCCGCTCCGCTCCCACCGCGGAGGCTCACGAAGCACCCCGCCTCGATCCCCGCGGCTACACTCAGCGGAGGCCGGCGTTGCAGTGCGCGCGTGCGCGCTTGCTTCCGCCCCCGCCCCGGCCGCGCCGCGGTCTCCATGACAACCGGCCAGACGCTGGCTCGCGCGCGGGCTCAGCCTAGGGGCCTGGGGAGCCGGGTGGGAATGCGACTCTTCAGCTCTTCGCGGAGCCGCGGTCTGCGTGCTCTCCGACTGCCGGTCCAGGCCCACCCTTTCCGCCCTCTGCTCGGGGTGGGCCTGGGGTACAGGGGTGGGGGCAGGCTTCCATGGCTGCACCAACTAGCCTTCCGCTCCTGCGCCTTCCTGCTGGGTTCGGTCAGCGTGACTCCAGGAGACACCAGAAATCGGACGGCGAACTAGAAGAGTGGCTTTAATCCCCGTGCATTTCTCTAACAAAAGCCACAGCTCCTGGCAGGAGCCCTTTTAAGCTACAGTTCCTGGATTCCAGAAATTTCCAGAAACTTCTTGCTCCCACCACCCTCCGCCCCCAAAGCTTGAAGGTTATATCTCATCTTTCCTTGTTGATTTCCTCAGCTTGTTGCCCACCGGCAACAGCGTTGTCAATAGTTCGTTAAACACAGTGACTCAGTTTGAGTTGCGTTTCCTGCCGGGCTCTCACCTACCGACGGACAGCCTTGGACAAGCCCTCTCAGCTCCCGCGGCTGCTTCCTCTTCTCCACAGTAGGAGTACCAGTAAAAACCCTGATCAGGACGTTTTGAGGATTCAGGGAGATCGCGTAGGAAAGAAGCGTGGCGCCCAGCTTGGGCCCGGGTCTTCAGCTGCAGCCTGTCCTCAGGATTCAGTTTGGGAAGAGGTGGTGTCAGGCCCAACAGCCGGATACCTACCCAACTGTCGTCTCAGTCATCCCTGAACTTGGGCTTAACCGATATTTGTGTGATTGCCCAAGTTCCGGTCACATTTCATGCAAAAAAAAACATTCAAAATGTTAAAGATACATCCCTGGTTGGTGTGGCTCAGTGGATTGAGCACCAGCCTGCAAACCAAAAAGTCACTGGTTCAAAGCCCAGTCAGGGCACATGCCTGAATTGCGGGCCAGGTCCCCAACAGGGGGGGCACCAGAGGCAACCACACATTTGGTATTTCCCTCTCTTTCTCCCTTCCCCTGTCTAAAAATAAATAACATCCTTTTTAAAAATGTTAAAGAAACGCTTTAGCTATAAAGAGAGTTTAAAAATTTTATGTTGTTTTTGAAAGGGTCAGGCCAGTTTTCCAACCCGTTGAACTGCCCGGAACTCAGTGGCTCCATCGAAACTCTCTCCCACCGCGCACAATAGACACCTGGCGTCAGCCAGAAGGACAGTGGTCAGACTGACCCTCCCGGCCTGGGAACAGCCCGCCCTTTACCTAACCTGGTGTCCCAGCTCACATCCTGAAACCCTGAGGCACCCAGAAAAGACTAACCCCTCCCCTTCCCCTCACAAACCCCATGCTTTTTCTTTTAAAAACCCCATTCCTGCCTCCCCTCACCCCCAACGCCTCGGGGGCTACAGTCGATGCAAACTCAGCCCGCATGTGGGCGCAGCATCAAATACAGGCACTTGGATCGCCTCGTCCGGGTCCTCCCGGCTCTCCCGCACACGCGCATTTCTAACACTTTACATGTTGCAATTCTGTGAAGCAGCTGAAGCAGGAACGGACACCTTTACGCAGTGGTTTTAAAGCACAGCCCTAAATTTTTTGACATTCCTCTGGTTGGGAGGTGGGAATCTGTGTCCCCTCCTCTTGAATATGAGCAGACTTGTGACGGTTTTCACCAACAGAGAGTGAGGTAGAAGGGAAATGAGTGAACCAAGAGGATTTTGGAAGCGAGCTCTGTGACGCTGCAGGCTGGGTTATGAAAAGCCAAGCAACTTCCTCCTTGTTCATTGGGACACATTCATTCTTGGATCCCTAAGCCTCCAAGTAAGAAGTTCAACTATCCTCTGGCTGCCGTGCTGTGAAGAAGCCTACGCCACACGTGGGTGCTCTGGCCCACAGATCCCAGCTGAGCCCAGCCTTCAGATGGTCTCAGCCCAGACATGCAATTAAAGAATCTGCTAGAAAATTCCAGCCCCCAACCATTTGGGTGACTCCCCAACCATTTACATCTTCCCAGCTGAGTCCCCGCATGGGGTAGCGGAACAAGCTATTAATGCTTTGTCTGCGCGAAGTCCTGGTCCACAGAGCCAATGAGTATAACAAAAAAAGTTGTGATTCTACCTTATGGAGCAACAGGTAACTGAAGATATCGCAAAGGTAGAGCGCAGCAGCAATCAATGGTGACTGGCAAAGCATTACGACCACAGAAAACTGAGCCCAACTTTCCTCGGTCAGCCTCTGCAAAGACACCCCAAAGCAGCGTTTTCTAACCGTGCACAGACATTCAGCTTGTAGAAGTTTTTCAGTGCAGTTACATCATCACCATCAAACAGCTTGCAGCTTATGAGCTGGAGAGCAGATACATCTTCTATTTCAGCGAGGAAGGAAAGCTTGGGAGCTTTGTGACGTGTCCCCATCAGCAGAGCTGGTCAAAATGTCTCCTTTTCTTCGTGACCCGGTCAGCGTCATAAATGGGCAGTCGCATGGCCAGAGGAGCAAGTTAGCAGCTGAGTGTGCTATGAAATCTCACTTCTTGTCTTCTTTTTCTTAATTGTGATAAAATTTAAAGGCTTGACATAATTTTAGACTTATTTTTGTATTCCCTAAAATTTTTCTATGATGGTGATTTAACCTGTGACCAAATACTCAGTCATTCAATATTTTGTCAAAACATGTCCTGACACGCAGTCCACTGTCCTTAAGATCGTAAAGGCAAGAGAGCTGAGGGCCTTCGCACTGCTGAACAACATTCTTTTCTTTTTTTTTTTAAGATTTTATTCATTTATTTTTAGACAGAGGGGAAGGGAGGGAGAAAGAGAGGGAGAGAAACAGACCCACCAGGGGACTGGCCTGCAACCCAGGCATGTGCCCCAACCGGGAATCGAACTGGTGACCCCTTGGTTCGCAGCCTGCTCCGTCCGCTGAGCCATACCAGCCAGGGCTGAGCAGCATCCTTCCACCACCTTTCCAGTGGCCTCAAGCTGGTTCTGCGATGGGTGGACCACTGTGTCTAGGAAAGTAACAAGAGGATATGGTGCAATTGCTACCAAGGGGGATGCTGTTGTTAGAAGATTGTGGCAACCTGTACTAAAATCTAGTGCCAGCACAGAGCTGTTGTAAATTTGCCAATTGAGAATGGATAAAGTGGGAAAAAGTGAAGCCCTCCCTGGGTAGCTCGGTTGACTAGAGCATTGTTCCGATACGCCAAGGTTGTGGGTTCTATCCCGCATCAGAGCACGTACAAGAAGCAACCACTGAATGTATAAATAAGTGGAACAATAAATGAATCTCTCTCTCTCTCTCTCTCTCTCTCTCTCTCTCTTCCTCCTTCCTTTCTTCTCTTTCTCTCTCTGAACTCAATCAATAAAAGTTATTTTAAAGAAGAAAAATGAAAAAAGATGCCAAGTGTTGATGAAAACCAGAATTCTCATACACGTACGTGGCAGGTGGCAATGTAAATTAGTGCGACCACTTGGGAAAACCCCTTGTACCTACAAAAGCAGAACATGTGCGACCCCGACACCGTAGGAAACCCACTCCCGTGTCAACATTGATGTAGATGCATGTACCAACAGAAGTGTGTTCGCTAAAAGCCACAGGCAAGGATATTCACTGCGGTGATATTCACAATGAATATTTATATTCAAGGGCTAGAAGCTACCCAAATGCCAAACAACAGAAGCGTGGATAAGCTGTGACATGTTCCCACAATAAAATACTAAATAATCTGAATGACCTGCAACTGCACACAATATAAACGAATCTTGCAAAATGTTGAGCACAAGAAACCAGATACCCAAGAGCACACACGGCATGGTTCCATGTATGTGAAGAACAACAACAGGCAAAACGAATCTATGCTGTTAAAAACGGGGATAGTGGCTTCCTGTGGAATGCCGAGTGACCTGCAATGTGTGACGCCCACGTCGAGGGAGAGCTAGCCAAGTTCTGCCTCTTGTGTTGGGTGTTGGTTACGGGTGTTCAGATTGTGCAAGTTCACGCTCCACGCCTGTGATACGTGTGCCTCTCAGTAAGTAGTTCGTACTCAGCAAGTGTGTTTGCTGTTTGTTATGGGACTGGATGTGGGGTGCACGGGAAATTAAGCAAGCGTGGCTCCTAGGTGTTTGGAATGAGGGAGGACAGATCTGGAGAAAAGAGGAGGGAGCAAATGAGAAATTAGTCGGGGCTGTGTGTGGTTTGAGATGCGGTGTCAAGGGTCCCCGAGACCACCCTCAAGTTCAATGATTTGCTAGGGGAGTTCCTGGGACTGAGAAAAAGGGTTGTCCTCAGAGTTAGAATTTGTTACAGCAAAAAGATGCAGTTTAAAGCCAGCAAAGGGAAAAGGTGCAAGGGACAGGGTCCAGGAGAAGCCAGGCACGAACTTCCGGTTCTCCGCTCCCATCGGAGAGGTGGACAGCGCTGATACCGCCCACCCAGGGAACTCTGAGCCTCAGTGCCGGGTTTTGATCCCAGGTCGCTCACGGAGCCGCGGAGCACCTACCACATTGGCTGCCCTAGTTGCTCAGCCTCCGGCCCCTCCAGAGGTCAAACTGACCCCCACCAGCCATCCTATTGCTGTTACAGGTTTCTCCAAGGGCATAGAGGTTACCCAAGAGCCGGTCAAAGGCCAGCGGTTTCTTTGGAGTGTGCAGGGTTTGGACAACCCAGGCCTGATGGGTAGCTCTGCGCTGCAGGAATGCCTGTGAGTGTATCGATAGGGGCTCAATCACAGAAGCAGATTACTCTCTGTTCACTAAGCATTCCCAAATACTCAGGAGATAAGAATATATTTAAGAGAGCTTTTTCAAATTTTTATTTATTTATATATAAAAAGAACGTACAAATGCATACTTATAGACAACTATTTTTGTGTATGCACATACATGCATGTGTACACACATGTATGTTCATGTGTGTGTGTACGTGTGGGTGTTACATGACAGCAGCTGCCTGCTCCCTCTCCCGTCCGGGAGCCACCCTGATTACCAGGAGATCTAAAAATAGTTTAGAAGCATCCCTGATAGAAGTAGCTGTGGTTTCCATGACAACACAACCCTGCAGCCCCTATCCTTCCACCCATCTCTGCACTTTGGGTTCAGGGTAACCTCTCCATTTCCTTCCTCCCTGTTTTACCTTTGGGTGTATAATTATCGTTCTGCATATGCATTTTTTTAATTCTTTTTTCTTTAATAGGGTGGTCTGGGATCACACCTTTCTTTTTTTTTAAGATTTTATTTATTTAATTTTAGAGAGAGGGGAAGGGAGGGAGAAAGAGAGGGAGAGAAACATCAGTGTGTGGTTGCCTCTCACGCGCCCCCTACTGGGGACCCAACCTGCAACCCAGGCAGGTGCCCTCACTGGCTATCAGCCCTGTTGTGTTGGCTCAGTGGATTGAGCACCACCCTGCGAACCAGAGGGCCACTGGTTCGATTCCCAGTCAGGGTATATGCCTGGGTTGCAGGCCAGATCCCCAGTAGGGGGGGTGTGAGAGGCAACCACACATTGATGTTTCTCTTTCTCTCTCCCTTCCCCTCTCTCTAAAAATAAATAAATAAAATCTTTTTTAAGGAAAGAAAGAAGAAAGCTGTTTTTGTTGGCAGTGCTGGGAAGGAAGCCAGAAGAAAGGGGCCCTTATTCATCAGTGTAGACAAGTAACTAGCAAACTCCGCATGAGGAACTCCCGCACTCCCTCTGCCTCGGAGGGGGGTCTCTCCCCACCACAGTCAATGAGGCCAGTCACTCCAGGTGGCCACAAACCCTGTGGGTGGCCATTCTAGGGAAACTCAACGCTCAACCCACTGGGCCACACCGACCAGGGCTTGTTACCATTTCTTAAAAAGTAAAATCAGGATTCTCCAACAACTATATAGACAGGAGCCAAACATTTTACTTAACTCATCAAATTACTCAGTGAGATAGTACAACCAGTACAGAGGAACAATCCAGAGCAGACAGGTGCGCACCTTTAGGAATGCTAAAACACATGTTTCCTTATATGTAGAAAACGTGTGTTTTTTTTCCCCAGTGGGACAGGGAAATCAACCGTCCACCTGACAAAATCACTTCCATGCATGTAGACAAAGATCACTCACACAGCTCTGTTAGCTACAAGGTACCGGGGTGGAAGGAGCTCGAAGACAGAGAGACCCCAGAGAATCAGAAATCTGGAAAGGGGCGCTAGACGATGCCTACGTTTCCAGCAAAGATGCCAGTCACCTTTTTGACACGTGTCAAGGTCTTTCACAATTTTCCCTACAGGAATAAAAGGTACAAAATATCTGAATTCAGCCCTGGCCGGTTGGGCGTGGTCCTTCAGATCGAAGTGTCGAAGGTTCAATTCCCAGTCAGGGCACGAGCGGGAGGCAACCGACTGATGTTTCTCTCTCACGTCCGTGTTTCTCTCCTTCTCTTTCTCCCTCCCTTACCCTCTCTCTAGAATCAATAAAAAGAAAAAAAAATGTTTTAAGTAAAAAAGAAATATCTGAATTCATCTCATGAGGTAATGTGTTCAATGAAGTTTTTTGTTTTTTTTTACAATTTATTTGTTTATTTCTAGAGAGGGGAAGGGAGAGAGAAACATCAATGTGTGGTTGCCTCTCGAGCGCCCCCTACTGGGGACCTGGCCTGCAACCCAGGCCTGCGCCCTTCAAATCTCTGGGAATCCAACCAGCGACTTTGATTCTCAGGTCGGCGTTCAGTCCGCTGAGCTACGCCAGCCAGGAGATTTATTTTTTCCATCGTGTGTGTATGTTTTTCTCTTTTTACCATAGATCATGGTTTATAAATGTGTGACAGCTACTGTCAGAGGTTAATCAGCTATTCCCCTTTGGCCCGATATAGGGGGGGGGGCGGGGGTTAACTTAAAAAAAATCCTCACCCAAGGATATGTTTATTGATTTTTTTTTAGAGAGAAAGGAAGGGGGAGAAAGAGAGAGAGAAACATCAGTGTGAGAAATACCGGTTGGTGGTCTCCCATATGCACTCCAACCAGAGGCTGAGCCCGAAACTTCAGTCTGAGCCCTGACCGGGCATCAGAGCTGCAAACTCTGGTGGAGCAGACGACACTCCAACCAGCTGCCCCGCTGAGCCACCTGGCCGGGGCTAGACATGTGGCTTTCTTCTGATCTTTTGCTATTTCAAAGGAAGAGCTGAGAATACTTGGTGTGTGATGTCCTACGTATTGCTGTCAACTGGATGCAGATGTGACTTCTCGGCTTGTTTGAAATGATGATGCTTTTTTAGGACATAGTGTCTGGTGTGTCCATTTTCGCTGCACAGAACAGGAATCTAAAGTATAGCCTCAGGCTTTGGCACCCAAAACCTGGCAACTCTCCTCCCCCTGGGACCCTGCTGTGCTCTCTGAGCTTTTTCTCTCTGGAAATGACAGACAAAACCTCCAGATTCTGTGCAGAGGGAATAGGTGTGTTCTCTGAGCTGGGGCTCAGGTTACAGCCTCCAGCTGCTGGCCCTGAATTCCCTCCAGACAAGAAGCCAGCAGCTGTGTCTCCTCGCTCTGCAGCCAGGACACAGGATTCCCAGCGAGGAGACCTAGCCAGGAAACTGCGAGGCCCATGTTCCTTTTCTTGGCTTACTTCATTTTTCCTAAAAAACAGGCACACAGCAAAAACAATCCATCTAGTAAGGTTGCATTAATAGAATGTTCAAAAATAGTCTCATCTACACTGTTGGTAGATGCATACATTTATTTCCAAACTATTACACATTTGGTAATAAAGAGATGTCTCTATGGAAAAGCAAGGAAGTGTTTATCACATAACGGAATATTATTTACACAGGAGGGGGGGTAGTTCGTGATGACAGGTTCTGGGCTATTTCTTGGTGGGTCTAGTATTGTGGATTTTGCTGTGTAATTATTTGTTAAACTGTGTGTTTGGGCACATTTCTGTATGCATGTTACCTATTTTAGGATCTTTAAAAATATTTTTTTAAAGAGGTCACACATTCAGGGGATAGCAGTGAAATAAATATTATACCTATGTTCTAGAATGTCCCGCAGGTGAAAATCTGATCCCTGAGGAAAAGTGGGCATTTTTAAAAGGCTCATGAACTAAATGCACATTATGGAAGTTGATTGTTTGTCCTCCTGGTGTCTGGAAAATGTCACATGGGTCAGGATAGTCTTGGCCAGGGACTAATCCTGCTTTTTGTCTGAAGCCCTTAACCAAAGAAAAAAGAAACAAAGTGAACTCTTTTACTTATTTTTTTTTTAAAGATGCGTATTGTAGTCTTTCAATCCTAAATGTATACTCATGTTTGACCAAAGTTATAAATATCTACATGAAGACGGAGACATGGCAACCAGATGACTGGGAAACCAAATTTGATAAACATAAGAATGAGCCCTGGCTGGTGTGGCTCAGTGGACTGAGCACCAGCCTGCAAACCAGAGGGTCGCCGGTTCGATTCCCAGTCAGGGCACGTGCCTGGGTGGCGGGCCAGGTCCCCAGCTGGAACGTGTGAGAGGCAGCCACACAGGGATGTTTCTCTCCTTCTTTTTCTCCCTGTCTTCCCCTGTCTCTAAAAATAAATACATTAACTTAAAAGAAATAAACATAAGGATGAGAGGGTCTCTCCATGGTTTGTTATGGAGGAGATGGCACTGTCTTGTGGGCCTGGACGGTGTCATGTGGAAAAAACAGAAATCACACATTTCAGCCTAAACGTAGGGAAATGAGGTGGGTAGGACATTTTAGGACAGAGGGCTCATCTAATACAGAAACATACGTGTGACCCCTGCAACAGAGATTTCGTTCCCACTGAAATAAGGTCTATGCACAAATACAGCTGCCTTCTGGGCCCACCCCCTCATTCCAGGAAGGTTTTCAGCCTAGAGGTGGAAGGGGACAAGGAGTCATCGGTGCATTTTTTTCCTGGCTAGAGCTAACACTTCCATTAAATGCCTTGTGTCCTTCCACTCCCCTCAGCCCCTGGCCTTTGCTTCCCCCACTGCTGTTTATGCAGGCGCTCCTTATCGGCGGTGCAGGCGCTCCTTATCGGCGGTGCAGTCTCATGTGGTTGCGACGGAAAAGCCCCCGTAAATATGGACAAGTCACCCACCGTTTCCCCACATATGTACAATTCACGTCTTACTAGGGAATATTTTGCTTCATAAAGTTAGAATTTTGGTTTTAATTCAAAGACTATGGAAACATTTAAAGTAAGTCGTATCAGTCCTCCCCGGGCAATCAATTTTTTTTTTTAAGATTTTATTAATTTATTTTTCGAGAGGGGAAGGGAGGTAGAGAGGGAAACATCAGTGTGTGGTTGCCTCCACTGTGCGCCCCCTACTGGGGACCTGGCCTACAACCCAGGCATGTTTGTCCTGACTGGGAAACGAACCAGTGACCTTTTAGTTAGCAGGCTGGCACTCAATCCACTGAGCCACACCAGCCAGGGCCAATTAATATTAGTATTATTACCACCACTACAGGGCCCAGGGCCGCCATATCTAATGAAGCTTTGAGTGGGATTCAGGCCTCCTGGGTTCTATTTCCACTCTGTCGCCAACTTGCTCTGTGACCCTAGGAAGTTCCTTCCCCAATCTGGCCTCAGCTTCTTGCCTATGAAATGGGAGGATTGGGGTAAAGCTTGCTAACAAACCCTGGTTGCACATCAGAGTCGACTACAGAGCCTTTAAAGTGATTGCTGCCCCAGCCCCACCTCTGACCACCAGCTTCAAACTCCCAGGGGATGCGGCCAGGGCATCCCAATTTTTTACATGCTCCCCAGGGGACTGGAACTCGTAGCCAAGGTTGAGAGCCGCTGTCCTTTTCTGGGTCCTCGGTCAGTAGTCTCTAGGGAAGGGGGTCCCAGTGGGCACTGTGGCTGGGAGAACACACTCTGAGAACCACTGCCTTCGAGGTCCCTTCACTCCCGTCTCCCTCCGGCCCCCCCTCCCCAGTCTGCTCTGACACCCAGTGAGTCTGTGAATCTCTGGTTACTACAGAGAGGGCCGGGTTCCGGGATGGGCAGAGACTGATGACTTCACCACATGCACCAAGAAGGAATCAAAACATTTACTCTCATGCTGGGATTTTTCTAGGGAGACTACGGCAGGCACGAGCCAGTCCCCAAAGCTTGAACAAAATCAGAGTGAGGGCATTGGCCCTTTATAGCAGCGGGGGGCTGAGGCTGGGGGTTTGCAAGGCTGGACCCTCACACCCACTCAGGGGCGGGAGCAAGCCAACTTTTCTATGGCTTTTCCCAGATGTAGGGTGGGCGACCTAAGGCTGTCTGTGGTCGCACCTTAAAGAAGGGAGTCAGCCTCTTCGTTACAGAGGTTTCACTCTTTGGAAAACTATTTACACGTCATTACAAAATGTCAGTGGCACAAGGAATGGACCGCTACACTTAGGCAGACTCCATCCAGTGCTGGGTACCGTTCTAAGTCCTTTGTGCTTCAGTGAGTCCTTTCCCCTCACTGAAAACTCAGGGTGGCCTTGCCCGGCGGGGGTTGGGGAGGGCCTACTTCCAGCATCACCCCCTTTTCAGCTGTGGGAGCCGAGGCAGACAAAAGGTGATGTGACCCACTGAAGGTCACACAGCCAGGTGAGTGAGGAGGCTAGGACCCGAATACGGGTCCTGTCTCTGGAGACTGGATTCTTGGCCACTGTGCTGTTCTCTCTCTTTACGGGAAAACAATGCAAACTACATCTTGTGTTCACCTACACATGTGTTTCCTCTTTTCTTTTCCCTTTGGTTACTCACATGGTAATGCACAAATGGTGGCGTGTTTCCAGATCACTCAGGTGCCTGGAAGGTGCAGATCCTGATGCAATAGGCCTGTAGAGGCGCCTAAGAAATTCCCAGATGTTTATGCAGCTGGCCTCACTTGGGGAGACTGCTGCGCCACAGGGAAGTCCACTTTCCACAGACTGGCGTTCACAGGACAGGCGGAGCTTTGGAGCTTCAAGACCATAGGCCAGTGTCCCACCACCTTTGAGTCAGATTGGGCCTTCTCCGCCTGACTTGAACCATCTTCCCAAAACGCCTCCTGGCGCTCCCTGGCGCACCTTGGACGCACCCACAGAGCGGTCTTGGAGCGCCCCCTGGTGGGAAAATAGGGCGCGGCAACTGGCGTCAGGGACATATCTCCGCCCACCGAGAAATAGGGGGCGGAGCGTCCTGCGTGATGGGGCGGAGCCTACACTGAGAAAGTCGAGGCCTGGAGACTATAGGCTTCGCGGAACCGGTTGGAGGGGAAGCGCTGTGGTTTTCTGTCACCGGAATCCTGACTTCTTCCTCCGGGCCGTTCTAGGACTTGGTCACATCCCCTCGATCTCGGGGCGCCCCCGTCTCCCCGGACAAGTTCATCTTCGAGGCCCCTGCGGGGAAGGGGGAGGGCACATCTCGCTTCTCTGCACGTCCCGACCCCCACCCGGACCCCAGTGACTGCACGTTCCCTTCGAGCCCGGTCACATCTAAGCACTAGTGACGAGGAACCTGATTAGACAGCCACCCGCATGGAGGCTGGTGGCCTGTTTTGCAGACACCGTCTCCCCTAAGCCCAGCGCGGAAGCCTGGCTCCCGGAGGTCAGTGACGGCACGTGGCTCACCCCCCAGCTTCTCAGCCCTGGTCGGCGCTGTCGCACCGGCTGTCCCCCCACCCCCACCCCACCCCCCGGGTGCGCTTCCCTCAGGTGTCCGCTGCCTCGCCCCTCACCTAATGTCACCTCGGTGAGGGCTTCCCCGCAAAGCCCAATCAGGTGGCGATTGCAAACCCTCCTGCCACACGCCCGCAGGCCCCGCCCGCGGGCTTTCCCTCCCCGCAGCCTCCGCCCCTGCCCCGCCTGCGACACCCAGCGGCCGTCTGCCCGCACCGGTCCTGCTCCTGCTGCAGCCCCTGCGCGCGGCACCAGGCCTGGTCGCCTGTCCTTTAAGGCTCCCTCGGGTCCCTCGGCCTCCTCTCGGAACATCGCCCTCTTCTCCCACCGAAGGCGACCCCCGTCCGTCCTCCTCCGGGGCCTCGGCACCTCGGGGCCCCGCGGGGACAAACCCGCTGCTAAAGGGCCTGGGGTGCCCCTGGGACCCGAGACGCTGCTCCTCGCCCCGCGGGCTCCCTCCCGCCCGGCCGGGGCGTCCCCGCACCTGCCTCGTCCCGCACATCTGGGTCCGGTTCGCCAAGCCCGCGCGGTCCACCGCGTCCGTCAGTCACTCAACAACTGAAAACAGCAGCCACGGTGTGCGGGCCCCGGGCTGGGGCCAGGACGGACCGCACTCCGCCGCCCCCGACCCCTCGCCACCCACCGCAGCCCGCCACCACCGGCCGTCCCTCGGCCTCAGCGCGTCCCGATTCCTCTGCCCGCTGCGCGGCTGGCCCCGGGCGCCGGCGGCACTTGGCCGCGGGAGGAGGGGGGCGCTATCTGGAGGCTGCTGGGGCTGCGGTGGCGGCAGCAGCGGTGACGTGAGCCAGGGGCTCCGGGTCCCTCCTCAGGCCAGCGGGCTCAGTTTGTGGAACCTCCGCGGCCCAGCGACCCGGGCTCCGGGCAGCAGCCTCCCCTGCGTTTCTAATCCGTGGGCGACCCGCCCGTCCCCTTCCGACACTTTGCCTGCAAAACCCGAGTCAGTTCCCTCCATTAACCTCCCAGTCGGTGTACTGTTTGGAAATAAACAAGGGTACCTGGTGGCCATCAGAGCTCTGAAAATTAAGGTGGGGGTGGGCAGGAAGGGTGACCTTTGTAACAGGGTGGTCAGGGAAGCGTCCCTGGGAATGTGACATTTGAAGAAAGAGGCAGGTGAAGCAAAGGACAGACCCCAGCAAACATCCTGGGAAGGGTGCTCCTTTGGCCAGTGGGTTTATAGGAAGACTTGAAAGGGTTTGGGAAGGGGAGTGACTCTGTCAGACATCAGATTAGTCCTAATAGGACCCCTCTGGCAGCCCTGTAGCTGTGGTACGGGAGCCGGGCAGGGGCCCAGGGAGAAGAGACGGCCTCCTAGTCTGTGGTCCAGGGCAGAGTCTTGGAGAGCAAGCCTGGGAGCCAGGAGCTGGCCATAGAAAGAACAGGGAGAAGGATCCAGCTCAGCACCAGGGTGAGCACAAACGAGGGTGGCGTGGGCTGAGCTCAGAGTGGGGCCCTGAGTGGGATGGGGGTAGGGAGCTGGACTGGGTGAGGCACGGCTGGGCAGAGACCGACTTGAGGGCTAGTGAATGCGGTGAAGACCCAAGCCCAGGTGTGGGGATGGAGGAGCACTAGGGGCCAGGATGAGGGGTGAGGGCTGGGGCCCCAGAACATGTGGCTGAGCAGGGCCAGCAAAGGGAGTCTGGTGGCAGAGACCTAAAGATGACAAAGGGCTGAGGCCTGGCACGAGACAGGACATGGGACAGCTGAGGTTGGCATTGGGGGAGGAGGCCAGGGGCAGGGCAGGTAGAAGCTAAGGCGGGGCAGAACTTCAGTGGGTAGATTAGGTCAGGAGGCGGGCAGGGGTGGGGACCGGAGGCAGGGTGGGGGTGCAGTCACTGCAGCAGAAAGGACATTGGGTGTTAAGTCAGTGACAGTGCAGTCCCAGGGTGTCCTGCCTGAACGTCAGCCGTGACAGGTGGGGCATCTGTGGCCCAACTGCTGACACGCCCCTCCCCCACGGCCCAGAGCACAGAGACACCAGGCCAGACACTTAATTCACTTTACTGAGGGATCCCGGTGACAGGGCACAAGGAGGGGGTCTAAATGCTACAGGGAGAGTTAGTTACACGTGGGGGCCTCCCCAGCCCGGATACCTCCCCTCCAGACGCTACTCAGCCCAGGACCCGGTCCTGAAGCCCATCAGACCCCAGGGAGGAGGCCACCTCGCGCCCACCCTGACCTGACCGAAATAACCTTGTGTCTGTCCCAGGGAGGTCCCTGCAGTTAAACGGTGCCACCTCCAAGCAGCTCCGGAGCCTGCGTCTGCACCTGGGTGTCCTGAGTAGGTCTGGGAAAGTCCTGTGGTGCTGTGGGGACACACCCAGACCCTGGTGCCTTCCTCAAGGTCTGCAGGGAGGACCCACCTAACGTGGTGGGCTCGGCACCTCCTACCGGTGGGAATGGGGACACAGATACAGCCCGGGACCAGAGGACTTGGAGGGGCATCCAGTGGAGATCACTACTGGGGAAACACTGAGGTGAGCAGAGAGGGCCGAAGCAGAAGTCACCACCTGGACGTGACATGACACGGGAGCGTGGGAGCAGGTGCTAACCCTGACAGGACCAGGCCAGGTAGGTGGGGGGAGGAGGGGCGCCTGGAAGGCTGACTGCAGTTCCCTCTTGGGGATATTTCCTCCCCTCTAAACACAGGACCCTGGTCAGCTCCTACGCTGGTGGGACCAGGCCCACCCCTCAGGTGCACCCCCAGGGTCCCCTCTGGCATTTCATTCACTCAGATGGTGAACTGGGAGACCCTAACATCTTAGGGGCTGCGAAGCCGGCACTCAGGGACTGATCAGCCCAAGGAAGGGGGCGGCAGCTGGTGGGAGGGAGGGGAGAGCCGCATGCCTGGGTGAGGGGCACTGCCGGGCACTGCAGAGAGAGGCCAATGACCTGGATGTGGGTTGCTCCAACCGCAAATGTCGGCAAATGATTAGGATTTTTGGAAATCGCTGTGCAATCTAAGTGACAGATTCAGCCTGTGGACTCCAGCAGGTGGCCTTGGCCTTGAGGGAGGTAATTCATCTGTAGCAGCTGCACCAGAGGTAGGCAGAGCTAAGTGCGTCTTTCCTGTCTCCCCCCACCTCTTCCTCTTCCTCCTCTCCGGCTCCCGATAACCAGTCCCCACTCCGCCCCCTCCTCTTCTCTCTCTCCAGCACCCCCCAATCGCATTCCAGAGGAGCCGCCCCCTCTGCCTCAGGTTTGTCTTTCTGGAATCATTTCCGCCCCCAGGCCCAGAGCTCAGCTTCACCCTGACAGCGCTGGTGAGCTAGCAGCCAGCGTCCATCACAGACCCCAGGCCCCATCCGATTGGTGGGGGCCTGCAGGCCCTGGCCAGAAGCACGGGTCTGGAACCTTCGGGGGCCCCACGAAGAGCCAGAGAGAGCTCACTGGCACCGCTGGCCTCCCCAGCTGCTGGAGTCCAGGGACACACTCACCCCCTGCCCCCGCTAACTGGGGGCCACCCAAAGCCACGCCCGCTCGGTGCCCCTTGAGACACAGTCCCAACACTTGGGGCGGCTGCCTCCAGCGGTGCCCGTTTCTCTCTCCTTCTTCCATCAGGATCGCTCACGCCACCTGCAAAGGAGGGACTGGAAGGCGAGGATGAGACCCGCCGTGCGCGCCTGGCGCACCGCGGAGCACAGAGCACACGGTTAAGCGGCAGACCGGCCTCTGCTGCAGGGAGGGCGGAGGGAGCGCGGAGGGGGAGGCCACATCGCCGGCCGCAGCCTCGCTGTCTCTGGGAGCCACTAGTGGCACTTGGGGGGCAGCCTCCCTCCCCTACGAGCCTTCTTCCCGCGGGCCGACCTGGAGCCGGCGGGTGGTTGCCCCCTGGCCTCGCCGGCCTTGGCGCGGGCCCCTGCGCCCCCCCGCCCCTTCTTCTTCTTGTCGCCCGCCGCCTCATCCTTAGCTTTCTTCTCCGGAGTGATGGCCCGCCCGCCCCGGCCTCGGCCTCCCCGTCGGGTTTTGCGGGACCCGGAGGGGGCTCCCGCCTGACCCAGGACCTTGGAAGCCGTGCGGGCTCGCTTGGCCCGGGGCTTCCTGGACGCCCGGTCGTCAGGCCCCGATTCCTCGCTGTCCGTGTCCTCGGATGCCTCCTCTGAGCCTCCGTCCGAAGCCCCCTCCGACTGTTCCTCGGACTCCCTGTCCTTCCGCGCGGCCAGGAGCGCCAGGACCTCCCCCAGGCCGCCCTTATGGTATTTGCACTTCCCGCCTTCCCAGGCTTCTTCATTTTCTTCCTTCATCACCTCGGCCATGTCCTGGGCGGCCAAGAGCGCCACTAGCTCCAGCAGGCCCACCTGGTCTTCCCCCTCATCGCCCCAGCCTCCCAGAAAGCCTGGGGGACCCTTCTTCCCCTTGGGGAGGGTCTCCGGCTCAGCCAAGGCAGAAATGCATTCCAGAAGGTTGCCGTCATCCTTGGCCTTCCTGAGGACCATGGCGTCCACCTGGCGTCCTGCCTCCTCCACCATCACGCGTGTTCCGGAGGTGTCCTTGGACATGACAGACAGGACCTCGGGAAGCGCATCTTTTTGGTCTTTCTTGTCGCTCCAGCCCAGCGACTCAATCACAGAAGCGATTTTCAACATCTCCTCTCGGGCGGAAGGGTCGGAGGGGTCTGTATACGCCACAATGGCCACAAACTCGGGACTGTCCCCCTCTTGTTCTTGGTCCTCCTGCCAATCGCTTGCAGAAGCGTCGCTGTCTATGGGCTCCTCGTCGGAAGTGTCTCGCACAGCAAGCAAGGCCACTAAGTCGGGGACCCCGCTCAGGTCTTCGATGTTCAGGCTGATGGACTCGGCCCCTGGGGTGTCTTTGTCCATCTCCTCTTTCTTGGCTTTGTCCGTCACGGTCACCAGAGCCAAGAACTCGCGGGGACCATCTCCGTCCTCTGTGTCACTCTGGAGGGCCCACTTCTTCACCAGCTCCTTGGCGGCGGTCTGCAGAGTGGTGTACAGCGCTCTCTGGTCCGCCACCCCGCTCAGGTCCCCCTCGTCTATCTCCTCGATCACGACGCCCAGGCTGTCGGAGGAGGAGTCCTCGGACCCACGCCTGGCAGAGGCGAAGGGCCGCCCTCCTCGGCCTCTCTTCTTGCCCTTCTGGGCCAGCCTGTTGCCTCGGGCTCTGCTTCTGCGACTCCGACGGCCCCTCCTGGCCCTGCGGGCTGCACCAGGAGGGGGGCCGGCCAGCTCGGACGCCTGGGCCTCGGTCTCCGAGGTGGGAGGGGTGGGCGTGTCCTCGGGGGCCCTCTCGTCCAGCAGCAAGCGCTTCATCTGCCTCAGGACTCTTGTGTCCTCCGCGCGGTCCTTACACAGAACCCTCCAGAAGCCGTCCCTGCCGGGGATCTCCCTGGGGATGGCGGAGTGATCGATGTCCTCCGTGAACTCCACCAGGGCGGCCTTGGCCTTCTCGTCCCGCATGGCCCTCGTGTTCCGAAGCCTGAACGTGCCCAGGGGCAGGAAGGCCGGCTGCAGGACGGCTTCGATGGCCGCCTGCTCCAGGCCCTCGGGGATGCCGGTGACCAGCAGGGCCCTGTGCACGTCCACGTCCAGCCCGCTGCACCAGTCCTGCAGAAGGCTCAAGGCCATGGTGCCGTTCGCTGGCGCTGATCGCGCAGTGCAAATCCCACCGGGGAGCAGCGCCGCAGGGCTTGGAGTTCAGGTTCAGGTGAATGTGGCCGAGCTGCGGGCTGGGGTTTGGGCAGCCACTGGCCGGCTGACGCAGCCACTGGCCGGCTGACGCAGCGGCCTTTCTTAAGGTCCCCTCCCCGGAGCTGTCGGACAATTCGCAGGGGGCTTACGCGTCAGGCCCCGGGATGCAGCCGGCCCCGCCGCTCCGCCCTTTTGTCCCAGGCCTGAGTGACGCAGCGCCCGGGCCGGTGCAAGGGAGGGTGGCGCTGTGGCACCTGGAGCTGTGCAGAGAGGGCAGCCGCCAGGGGCCGGCTCCCGCCGCGTCTAGGCGCGCACCCTCCGCTCCAACCTCAGCAGTTCCGCTGCGTCGCGGCTGCTCCGTCCTGCGCCTGCGCACACCGGCTCGCCCCTCCGAGAGCTGGGCCCGGTCTCCATGGCAACACGGCTGGCCGCAGCTGGGTTCTGGGGGACCCCCTCTTAAAGGGTCCGGCTAAAGAAGGATGTGGGCGTTGGCAGCGCCATCTTCAATGATGAGCCCCCTACAGGACGAATTCGCAGGGGGGCGGAGGGTACAGAGACCTAAACCAAGGGGCTCTGGCCTCACACCGTGGCGCCAGGGCTCACTCCTGGGCTCACAGTTTGCGGGTGTCTCTGAGTGGAAACAGGCTTCAGGAGGGGTGCGCCTGTCTCGCCTGTGAGGTGCAGGCGCCATTCCATGCACATGCAGTTAACCCCGGTTTTGTATGGGGTGCGTCCAGGCGCACGCCATCGGGGAGGTCAGACACGGACTCCACAGGAAAGCGTTTCCCAGGCCTGGGCGCACCGGCCGGGACGTGAAGATGCTCACGCTTTCGCTTCTCCATCCTTCGCCCTCCCCCGCCACGGCAATCGGGCGCTGTGGTCCGACTGTGGGGTTTCTGTCTCTACTGCATCCCCCGCGATGACTCTGAGAAAGTCCCCGAGCCTCTCCAAAGCTCAGTGTTCTCTGTGAAAACGGCCATAACCACCGACGCTGCCTCATAGGGCTCTTCGGGGACCGGAGGGGATGAGGCGGGGAAGCACTTGGAAGTGAGGCGGGCCCGTAGCTGGTGCCCCATCAAAGGCAGCTGCGGAGACTGTTTACTGAGAAGTTACCGTTATGTAAGCATTTGTTAAACAGACAGAGAGGTAGGTAGAGAAGCAAACACTCCATTTTTTTTTTTGAAATGAAGAGATTATTGCAAGGTTACCATGGCAACCGGGCCAACGGGCAAACCAAACGTCCGCTCAGTCTTCTCCCAGCCCCCCTGCTGTTCCCATTTTCCCTGCTTTTCTTTTCTCCCGTCGCCCTGCTGATCCCCAGGCGGGTGTTACCTTCCCTCCAGAGCAGCCTCGGGCCCCAAACGCGAGGCGCAGGCACAACGTCACCTTTGCTCGGGCCGCTGTCGGTAACCAAACAGAAACAGGTGAAATAGAATTTGAGAATAGACGTCATGTATCCCCAAAGAGACAGATCGTTATCATTTTTGCTTCTCATCGGCATCACGCAATGACTGATGAGATATTGAACATTCTGGTTTTCATAATGGGGCCCTTTGGAACTACCTCATTTGAGGGCTCGGCAGCCACACGCGGCCACTGAGAATTTATCCTAAGGAATTCACTGCGGGGGGGGGGGGGGGCGGTGTAGACATGTTCAGCATTATTGTACTTATCACTGTGTTATTTATAACCCAGCGAGACTGGAGAAGTCGATAACAGAAAAAAATAGGAGCTAGCATTTTTCTGGTGAGGATGAACACCGGCGAGGTGCTGGGGAAAGACTCGTGTACCACATAATTCACCCATCTGAGGTGTGCGACTCGATGGTGTTAGCATGTCCCCAGAGTTGTGCGACCATCATCACAATCAATTTTCACTTGAGAACATCTTCGTCACTCAAAAAAAAAAAACCCACACTCCTTAGCGATCAATCACTCTCCAACTCTCCACCCAGCTCTGGCAACTACTAATCTCTGTTCTGACTCTGCATCTGCCTGTTCTGGAGACTTCCTGCGTGGTGCGTTTGGGCCTGGCTTCTTTCCCTTGGCATAATGTTTCCGAGGCCCATCCACGCTGTGGCACGTGTCACGGCCTCACTCCCCTGTATGGCCAAGTGGCACGCCCTCGTGCGAACACACGGCATTTGCTTTGCCCACTCATCGGTGGGACATCTGGGTGGCTTCCACATTTTGGCGATTGTGGGCAATGCTACGGTCAACAGTCATATCCAAGTGTCTGTGTGGACCCGCATTTTCATTTCTCGTGGGAAATACCTGGGAGTGGAATCGCTGGGTCACGTGGGAACTCTGCGTAACCATTTGGGGAACAGAAGAGGTGCTCTTTACAAAAATTGGTTCCAAGCAGAGGTCTTTTTCTACCTGGCAGGCCACTAACCAGGCAAGTCACCTGTCTCTCCCTGCCTCAGTGTCCCCACCTTGTCCTGAGATGCTGAGGACTCCGGGGGTGGCGTGTGCGGGTGTGGGAACAATGCCTGGGACTGAGGTCTCATTCTCACCTGTGGACAGGACAGCGTGACACGGTGGGCTGCAGACTATGGAGGGGACAGCCAAGGACAGCACCTGGCACTTCCAGGTACAGAGGCAAGTCCCTCTCCCTGAAGTGCATCTCAGAAGCTCCTGTCGGGAGCAGTTTGACCTCCCAGGGGGTCTGCAACATGACCTGGGCACCCCATGCACCCAGTGGGCGCCGCAGGAGGCCCAAGGGGTGGGACACCCAGGAAGGGTCATGAACTGTGAGTCGTTCCACACTCTCCATGTCCCAGGGAAACCCCGCCGGGACTGAGCTCAGGGCCTAACTCCACTTTACATGCAAACACACAAAGCATGTTTTTAAAATTTCTTAAGGCTACGCTTATTGATTTTAAAGAGAGAGGAAGAGAGAAACATCCATGTAAGAGAGAAACATGGATTGATTGCCTCCCATACACTGCCCCACTGGGTATTGAACCCCCACCCCAAATATGTACCCTGACCATAATCAATGCCCCAAACTTCTGGAGCATGAGATAAGCCTCAAAGCACTGAGCTGCACTGGCCAGGGCAAAACATCTTTTTTTTTTTTTCTTTAAAGACTTTTTAAATGTATTTTTAGAGAGAGGGGAGGGGAGGGAGAGAGAGGGAGAGAAACATCAATGTGTGGTTGCCTCTCATGCGCCCCCTACTGGGGACCTGACCCACAACCCAGGCATGTGCCCTGACTGGGCATGGAACCAGCGGAGACGCTTTGGTTCGCAGGCTGGCCCTCAGTCCACGGAGCCACACCAGCCAGGGTGGGCAAAGCATCTTTTCAAACGTGGTTCTAATTGACACTGACTGTGCCCACTTTTATTCCAGTGCGCCCACCACACTTCCTGTGCCATCCTACCCACTTCTCCTCTTCAAGGAGAAGAGGAGACTTTTCTTAAGTCCCCGTTTAGGGCTGAAGAACAGGTGCGACCATTTGTCCTCTTGTTTTCGGCTGCTCTGTCCCCCATAGGTAGCCCGCACTCATTTCTCTCCTAGCGGGGTGGATATAGGCCAGAGTGGATGGAGACGTGGTCCCAGAAATGGAGAAGTGGAGACTCCGAAACTTCTAGAAGAAGGAGGAGACCCCCAGGAAGTTGCGGGTCCCTGTGGCATTGCAGACCTTAAGCGGGGCTCCCAGGGGACAAGCCCATTTTCATCACACTGCTGAGACATTCCTTGCCTTTCTCCCTCTCGTTCTCACCCGAGTGTTCAGTGGACTTTCCAGAGGCTGCTGGGCAGCGGATCGCAGCTGACCAGCCGCAGAAGCAGGTGTGGGGATCCAGCACCTTGTTGTGTCAGATGTGAAAGAGATTTGAGGAAAAACAAAAACAAAAACATGGAACAAGGCCACTCTTCAAGTTGTTTGGATTTGAAAATATAGCTACGTAAATAGATATGTTATCTGTGTGCACGTGTAACTTGATTGTTACTGTTTCCAAAGGGTTCATAAATAAATGCTTTTAATTTCTCCGTTGAAATGCCCGATGCAGCAAACATCGTCAGACTGAACCCACATAAATAAAAGCCCTTTGTGGCTCTTGATCATTTTTAATAATTTAAGAGGTCCCGAGACCAAATAGTTGGAGAACCAGCGTATTAGAGATTACACAATATTCCCAGGGGCTCCCGGTTAAAAAGACTATTTGGGGGAAGGGTCCTCCGCCGAGTGATAATTGAACGGTGGGAGGTAAGTGCACTGCGGAGTGTCCGGGGCTCGGACCCCCTGGGTTGAAGGGGCGCCACCGACCACGCGACCTGGGCCTGGAGACACCAGGCTGGAGGCCTGCGCCAGGCCCGCAGTGGATGTCCGCCAGCCTCTATCACACCACCAGCCTGGGAACGGCCTCCGAGGGCGGGAGGGGCGCTCCTCTGTCCAGCCTGAACCGGGGCGTGGCCTTATGCCTCGCCCTGGCGCCCCCCTCCGGCTCCCGCCAAGTCCGCGCCACCCGCATCCCGCCGCATCCCGCCGCATCCAACCTCCTTGCTGAGTTCAGCCCTCCTGCGGGCCTTACCACTCATCCTCCGCCAGACCGCACAAGCTTCACCTTGCCCTCCCCTATTCTAAACTTTGTGTGACTCCCCAGGGCCCTGGAGAGAAAGCGCAGACCCCTCACCGGGGCCCAGGAGGCCTTGCCTACTGCGGTCCCCCGCCCTGCTCCCGGGGACCTTTCCAGCCTCAAAGCGCTGGCGCCGCGGTTCAACCCCAGAGCGTTCTCCGGGCCCCTCTGACCCACCCCACACCCGCGGGCTGTGAACCGGGGGCAGGCAGGGGTGGACTGTCTCAGTCACCGCTGGGTCTCTAGCTAGGTGGCAGCAGGTCCTGGGGAACGTGTGTGGGAGTAAGAAAGGAAAGAAGCGAGGGCGGGCGAAGAAGAGGAGAGGAGGCTCTTTACAATTTAAGCCTCTTGCTCCCTTTTTTCCTTGAGCTGTGCCTCCGAGTGCCCACCAGAGGGCGCGCTGACCCAGCAAATCCCCAAGGCAGCGCCTCCGCGGCTCTACTTACAGAAAGGAATGGTGATCATTAGGATGATTAACGTCAGCTACCGCTACTTAACGCCCTAACGAGCTGGTCCTGCCAGGGCAGGAGCTGACTAGGGTCCCGTGTTTAGAGGAGAGGAAATGTCCCCAAGAGGGAGCTGTAGTCCAACCCTGGAGTCGCCTCCTGGCCCCCACCTACCCGGCATGGCCCTGTCAGGGTTAGCACCTGCTCCCACACTCCCATGTCGTGTCCTGTCCAGGTGGTGACTTCTGCTTCGGCCCTCTCTGCTCACCTCAGTGTTTCCCCAGTAGTGATCTCCACTGGATGCCCCTCCAAGTCCTCTGGTCCCGGGCTGTATCTGTGTCCCAGTTCCCACCAGTAGGAGGTGCCGAGCCCACCACGTTAGGTGGGTCCTCCCTGCAGACCTTGAGGAAAGCACCGGGGTCTGGGTGTGTCCCCACAGCACCACAGGACTGTCCCAGACCAACTCAGGACACCCAGGTGCAGACACAGGCTTGGGAGCTGCTTGGAGGGGACACCGTTGGACTGCAGGGGCCTCCCTGGGACAGGCACAAGGTTATTTCGGTCAGGTCAGGGTGGACGCGGGGTGGCCTCCTCCCTGGGGTCTGATGGGCTTCAGGACCGGGTCCTGGGCCCAGAAGCATCCGGAGGGGAGGTATCCGGGCTGGGGAGGCCCCCACGTGTAACCAACTCTCCCTGTAGCATTTAGACCCCTCTCCTTGTGCCCTGTCACCGGGATCCCTCAGTAAAGTGAACTAAGTGTCTGGCCTGGTGTCTCTGTGCTCTGGGCGGTGGGGGAGGGGCGTGTCAGCAGTTGGGCCACAGATGCCCCACCTGTCACGGCTGATGTTCAGGCAGGACACCCTGGGACTGCACTGTCACTGACTTAACACCCAGTGTCCTTTCTGCTTCAATGACTGTGCCCCTACCTGCCTCTGGTCCCCACCCCAGCCCAGCCCCAGAAGGCCCAGAGCAGGGTGCTTTTGCGATTTGGAGTCTAAGGAGCCCCAGAGTCAAGGCTATAGTCCACCTGGGTCCCCGGTCCCTGCTCTGGGGCAGACTTCAGCTGGCAATCCTCTGATGGCTGGGTCCTGAGCACACGGGTTTAGATATTTTTAATACTTCACTTCCAGCTGTCTCGCCTAGAAGAAGTAGAATTAGCAAAAGGAGCCAGTCCCCTTCCCGACTGTTTCCTGGGCAGAGAGAGCCAATCGGATGCAGTTTCCCCATCCACGGGACATGCTCGCTGACACCCCGGGACACAATTAATGCGGAGGTCTGAAAGTGAGTGGGTGCGGGGGGTGGGGAGCCCTGAGTCACTTTAGTTTTACTCCAGTCATTGTGCCTGCATGAACCACCTAGAACCTTCCTTTCCCAGCCCTCAATGGCATCCTGGAGGGCCCAGCCCAATCCTATTTGGTGAGGAAAAATATAAAGTCCATTCATTCTGTTTAAAGCTCTCTTCCCCCTTTCTTCCCGTCCCTCGGCCCTGGCCCTGGGCTCAGCCTCATGTCCTGTTCACCCCCCTCTTTCAGGGTCTTGCCTGGTTGTGTCCAATGGGGAGAAGGAAGACACAGGGAAACAGACCTCTAGTTTGGTCAAGGTCAGGATCCTGCCTTGGTTTTTGTTTTTTTTCCTCTCTCTTTTTTTTTTAACATCAATGTGTAGTTGTCTCTCACGCGCCCCCTACTGGGGACCTGGCCCGCAACCCAGGCATGGGCCCTGACTGGGATTTGAACTGGCGACCCTTTGGTTCGCAGGCCAGCACTCAATCCACTGAGCCATGCCAGCCAGGGCTTGGTTTCACAGCAGCTCCAGACATCATGTTCACATGCCACGTTCAAAGACAGGAGCAGGAGAAAGCAGACAGTAGGAAACTTCTCTTTAGGAGTGGAAACGCTTTTCCCCAGAAGCCCCCACTAGGCTTTCTTTGATATTGCTTGGGCCAGAGCTCAGTCACCTAGCTCCCCCCCTTACCAAGTGTGAGGCTGGTTAAGGAAGCTCTGACTGTCACCTGAGCAAATCCCAGGCTCTGTCAGGAAGAAGAAGGTGTGGGGGATAGTTTCACGGGTGGGCAGGAAACAGCACTTCATACGTGTTCTGGCTGTCTGTTGCTACATGACAGACTGCCCCAAAACTCAGTGCCTTAAGTCAACCTTTATCAATATTTTTCACAGGAGCGTAATCCAGGCAGGGCCTGACAGGGACACTCATCTCTCCCGGTGGCAACGTCAGCTGGGGTAACTCCACTGAGAACTAAGGAGCCTTTTCTAAGATGCCTCACTCACGTGGCTGGGAAGTCAGTGCCAGCTGTCACCAGGGAAACTGCTCCTAACCGAGGCGCGTGCTACGGAGCATGTTGGTCGGGAACCCCCAGACCTGATCCCCGGAATCTGTGCAGCACCACCACGACCCCCAGCTCAGAGAGGCACAGAGCAGTTAAGCGGCTTCCCCAGCATCACACAATGGGTGCGTGTCAGAGTCTGGCTTTGAACCCAAAGCTACTGGGTTCCAAAGCCTGACTCACCGCCAGGCTCAGAAGCTCCCAGCCCTCTGGGCTCTGTCGGCCTCCTACCAGTCCCTTCAGAAATCACAGCACACCGACAGCGGCTAAGAGCGTGGTTGCTCCAGAAACAGCTCCGGACCCACTCTGGGTTATCAAATTCAGTGCAGCCCTCGCTGACCTGTCTGCCGGGTACACAACAACTTACTTTGGAGGCACGGTGGGGGAGGGGCAGCTTCGGTTCCCAGCCCACCGCCTGCCTGCCTTGGGAGCTGGGACTGTGGGTGTCGCCGCGACAAATGGCCCTGACATCTCGGTGGTTCGCAGCCACGAGCAGGGTTTTATCACACATCAGTGCTATGGGCTGGGGTCTTCCACATTCCGGAGGCCAAAGGGGCACCGCCCTGGCCCCCCGCCCCCCGAGTTGGGTTTGTTCTTTCGGTGGCGACAGGACACGGGTCGAACCTCGCAGCAGCTGTCATAGCTTCTGCTCCCACTGGACGCTCAGCAAGGCCCCTCACACAACGTGGCGAAGGCAAGTCACAAGCCTCCGGATGGGGACGGGGACGCATACTTCCCCTGATCCGAGCGTCACCAGCCACACGGAGACGATCGGAAATGTGTATCCCCTTGAGAGGGGCAGTGAATGGAATGATGGAATAATCGAATGGCACCGCCTCACAGCAGAGGCAAGCCCTCCTCCCATGTGGCTTATAAGGTCTTGTCACCACTATAGGCTGTGCACCCATCAGGGTTTGGGATCGGACTGTCCTCAACTGAGTCCCCCACCACCGCTGGCTGCATGTGTACCCTCGGCCCTTACCTCCCAGAGCTTCAACGTCCTCATCTGTAAAAACCAGCCTCTGGGACTTCTTGTGAAGTTCAGGTGTGATCATTCACGCCAAGCATTAAGCACAGTCCTGGGCACGTGGTAAAGCTAAGCCCTGGCGACGAGGATGTTTGGACCCAAAGGCTTGGGAAGGTGTCTCAGGACGATGACTGTGTGGAGCGCCCTCTGCTGGACGATGACAGAATAGCAGGGTTCCCCTCTCTGGAGAGGGCGCTGCTCCTCAGAACCTCTCTGTAAAATCGTGCGGCTGAATGACAGCTTTGCAGCTTATTGTACACATTTGGAATTAAGGAAGGAAGGTAAAGAAGATTACGTGAAGGCAGGGGAAAGCAAGGCGGGGATTGGATTACAGGAGAGTCGAGATTATGTGCTCTGGTGAGGGTGGTCATGCTTCGGAAGGGTCTGGAAAAGACGATCACTCTGGCATTTCAAAAGTGTGTGCACCTAGATGCGTACGAACGGTGGACAGGGCTTGCTTAAGACCAAGATAAACCTTCTTTAAGGAAGTTATATGCCTTGGGGGGTGGAATACCCACTGTGACCTGCCCAGTTAGGAATTCCTGGTCCGATCCCCCTGTGAGGCTGTTTTGGTGGTTAGACTTACCTGATTTATTACGGAGCTGCTGACTCGCCCACAGTGCCAACACCGTGGGGTTGTCTGAGGAGTGAGTTAGTGCGTGTAAAGTCACTAGAGTAGGGAGATGAATTAAAGATTAAGTGCAGATGCCCCTCACTGGTGTGGCTCAGGGGTTGGGCATCACCAGTTCGATTCCTGGTCAGAGCATATGACCTGGTTTGGGGGGGGGGGTGAGAGGTGACGGGTCGATGTTTCTCTCCCTCTCTTTCTTCCTCCCTTCCCCTCTCTCTAAAAATAAATGTTAAAAGTCTTTTTAAAAAGAAAGATAATCCCTGGCCTGGGTGAGTCAGTTGGTTGGAGTATCGTCCCATAACAGAAAGGTTGCGGGTTCGATTCCCCGTCAGAGCACACACCTAGGCTGTGGGTTCAGTCCCCGGTCTGGGCATGTATGGGAAACAACCCATCGATGCTTCTCTCTCACAAGGATGTTTCTCTCTCCTCTCCTCCCTCCCTGCCGCGACCTGCGAGGGGAGGGGGTCCCTGAAGGAGGGGCGATGGGAGGTTAAGCAAAACAGACACAGACAGTGTAAGGAAAAGCAGGGACCAGGTGGGGCACTGTCCTCTAATGGAGAGACAATGACCCTGGACATGGTCTCCGAGTTTATTTTATACGGGGTTGGTTAGGTAGAGCTCAGGGACGTTTTGCAGACTCAGAAAAGCTGCAGGCAAGGATCGCTCCGTTCCCAGGCTATGTAAATGATAAATGTTTCTTCTTCAAAAGTTACAGTCGCAGTCAGCTGGAGCTTGCGGTTAACCATCTCCTTCTGAACCCCCGCGGTTCCGGCTGCTGTCAGCCGCTGCCTTGATCCGCCTTGCAGAGGTGCAAGCAGTCAAGTGCGGCCTTGCCAAGCCCTCACTCAGCCTGAGGGCCTCCACACCTCCCGTCCTCTCTAAAAAGCAATGAAATAATGTTCTCAGGTGAGGATTAAAAAAAAAAAATTTTTTTTTCAAACAAGGTGATTGCCGATCCCCATCTAGAGGTGGAAGTTACTAGAAGGAAGTGGACGTGGCATCAAGGCTGCCAGCCGCTGCGGGCCAACAGAAACAGGAGCACCTGCCCTTGGGACACTCTGGGAGGCCGCGCCGCTACTCGCTGGGAGCCCAGGAGACTGTGGGCGCCGCAGCCAACAGTCACCGTCAGCTGCCACCGTGTGTCGGGGGTTCCAGCCCATTCAAGCCCCCACGCGGTGACATCTCCAACCAATGTCCCGTGGAGCAGAAAAAAGTCCTGCTTAGCCCAGTCAACCCCCCAAATCATGAGAGATCATAGAACAGTTATAGCTTAAACCATAACATTCAGGGCAGGCGGGGGGGGGGGGGGTCATTAGTTTTAATATAGCAACAGAGAACGGAAACCACACCAAGAACATGGCGACTATGAGCTGCTGCTCTCACATCAGTTAACCCTCAGAATAACTCTGTGAGGGAGACATCAGTGTCACACCTGTTTTGTAAATGTGGAACCTGAAGCACTGTGAGTTTGCACCCTTCCCCCCACTATAACATTTGAGGGAGAGTAAGAAACCCCACACCATCCCTGGCTCAGTGGATTGAGTGCCAGACTGTGAACCAAAGGGTCATGGGTTCAATTCCCAGTCAGGGCACATGCCTGGGTTGCAGGTCAGGTCCCCAGTAGGGGGCGCACGAGAGGCAAACACACGTTGCTGTTTCTCTCCCTCTCTTTCTCCTTCCTTCCCTCTCTCTCTAAAAATAAATAAATAAAATCTTTTTTTTTTTAAAAAAAAAGAAGCCCCATTCCAAATGGACCACTTTGTGTCAGAAGGCTGAAAGAATTAACTATATATATTTGTACCCCATGCCCCAGGAAAGCTGGCAAATCCAGACCCCTTTCGGGAATCATTCAAAGAAGGACTTTTTCAAGAGTATAAGATGCATGTACTTCCCATTCATAGAACAGTCAGCAGAAAACTTGGGTTGTATGCACAGGAACGAATTGCCTGTCTGCTTGGAGAAATTTTTAAAGATTTGATATATTTAATTTTAGAGAGAGGGGAAGGGAGGGAGAGAGGGAGAAAAACATCAATGTGTGGTTACCTCTCACGCGCCCCCTACTGGGGACCTGGCCCACAGCCCAGGCACATGCCCTGACTGGGAATCGAACCGGTGACCCTATGGTTTGCAGGCTGGCACTCAGTCCACTGAGTCACACCAGCTGGGACTGCTTGGAGAAATGTTTAAAAAATAAATCTCAAGTACATAGATGCAGCATTGATTAGAATTACGGTTGAAGCTGCTGGATCTGCCATCAGGGAAGGAAGAAGCGGCCATGTGTCCATAGCCAACTCCAAGGGAAGCTGGGAAACATCGTTCCCAGCCAGGCAGCTCTGGGAGAGATGAAGACGGGCTTCCGGTGGACGTCAGCAACAGTCTGGCTCCTCAGAGTCTGAAGCTATTCCTGGTTACCTGAAAGCAGAAATAAAACATCTCCAGGTACTTCCCAGGTGTGCTAATCAACACCTCCCAGTGCCCTGTCAAGGGACCGTTCAAGGCCTCGTGCCCCGAAACCCCTTTACCCGCTCAGGGACGAGAGTCCCGCAGGCAGGGAGCACAGGCCCTTTGAGAGGACGAGGGGTGTACCTGGAGACCTAGTCCGTGTAGCTCCGGCAGTCCTCAGCCTCAGACTTCTCTGGGTCCTTGTGGATGACGAAGAAGACCCTCTTCACGGAGCAGCACCGCTGGGTGGGCCTGTGGAAGACCTGCTGTGGCCCGCAGCAGCTGACGTCGGAGTTGTTAGAGTCCAGGGCCACCGCTCCGCAGTGACGCCATCTCTGGAAGCTGACCGCCAGCACCACATCTGGAAATGGGAGACCCCGGGGGCCAGCTGCCGATCTGCGTCATGGCCAGTCTCTTCTGCTAGAACTCTGAGTTCTTCCGTCCCTGGCCTCGAGTCCACACCTGTTACTGCGGCTACAAGCCCCGCACGCCGAGCTTCTGCAGAGCAATTCAACCCGGTGGAAAGTGCTTTCTGGTCCATTAAAATCCACCCCGCTCCCTACCTGGGTCATAAGATGCTCACAGTAGCCCAGTTACAAACATCTGCCAGCCTTCCTTCTGGGGCTATCAGGCGTGGCTCTGTACCTAGGTCAGGCCCTCATCAGCTCCACTGATGCGTACAACTTCTTTTCAATGAAGATGCTGGCCCTTGACTTCTTCCTCCTTACTTTCCCCTGGCTGAGAAACAATCACTCCAACAGGAGGACATGTGGAGAGCGAAGCCATTTGTTGAGCATAGCAAAGCCAATCCACTAAATGACCTCCTGAAGGAAAGGAGTCTACCCGCCCCAGACGAGCTAGAAGGCAAAAAGGTTACCTTAGTTAAGGCACAACATTTTGTTCCATTTTCTGTCTTAAACTTTTTTTTTTTTTTTTTTTGCATTTTTCCAGTTTTTATGTACACTGTGCTTGAGTCTGGATATTTTTCTAGTGGCCTGAATTCCGGTTCACTCACCCTATCGTCTATTGTGTCTAGTCTGTTGTTAAACACACCGATACTGAATTCTTCGTTTTGGTTATGGTGCTTTTCTATCCTCCAATGGCCTGCTCTTTGCTGAAATTACCCGCCCCTCCCTCTGACTTCTGCACGTTTCCCCTTTTCTTTAGAACATATTAATTATAGTGATTTGAGATCCATGTCTGCTAACTCCAACGTCAGGATTACCCATGGTCTCTTCCTACTATCCATTTTCTCTCTTGATATTCAGTCACCTGACCTTGCCGGTAGCATGCTGAGTCACTGAATGCCAGACAGACATTGTGTCTGAAAAATCGTACAGCCTCTGGAGGATATTACTTTCTTTCCTATGCAAACAGAGTGGGAAAAATTATTTTCATGCAGTCAAAAACAGCGCTGAATCTAGGCCGGATTGCGTTGTGGAAGGGCTCCAGGCAGAACTGGTTCAGAAGTGGTCATGGATTTCCAACGTGTAGCCTGGAGAATTAGCTGGGGCCCTGGCAGCCCTTAAATTCCATTCCTTGCTCCTCAGCATCCTGAGTCTGCTGAGAACCCCAGTCTGCTTCTCAGCGGCTCTGTTGGTTGGACTGTTGTCCCACAGACTGAAAGGTCTCGGGTTTGATTCCCGGTCAGGGCACGTGCCTTGGCTGCAGGTTCGGTCCCCAGTCGGGCGTAGACAAGAGGCCATTGATCAATGTTTCTCTCTTTCATCAAATTTTGCCTTCCTCTCTCCCTCCCCCCTCTCTAAAATCAATAAGCATGTCCTTGGGTGAGGATGAAAAACCCAACAGACATTTATCAATTGCCAAGAAACCAGAAAAATCATGAGAAAAACAGCAAAATCCCTACCCTCATGGAGTTCAGTTCTAATGGGTTATGAAAACTCCTCACTCGCCCCAGCCTGGCTGGTGTGGCTCGCTCGGTCGGGTGTGGTCCCCCAATGTGATGGTCACTGCTTTGATTCTCGGTCAGGGCACATGCCTGGGCTACAGGGTATGCACGAAAGGCAATGGACTGATGTTTCTGTCTCACATGGATGTTTCTCTCCCTCTCTTTCTCCCTCTCTTCCCCTCTCTAAAAATAAATAAGTACAATTTTTTAATAAAAAAAAATGAAACAAAATCCCTCACTCAACGCCCATAGCCCCCAGATCTCCATTCAACCCTCTGCCATCCACCCTCCATCACCCCTGGAGAACCATGAGTACCTCACCTGGCTGCTTCTGGCTCGGGGAGCAGGCGGGAATCTGCTCAGCGGATGGGGCAAACAGGAGGCAGAAGCCGACTAGAGGAGACAAAAGATGAGGACCTGAAGTCTGAGGCTGGGGTGAGGAGGAGATGAAGGAAGGGCAAGCGAAGGACAGATTCGGGTCTGAGAAGAGGGTTAGTGATGGGAGCGGGCTGGGGAAGAGAAGGACAGAGACAGACAGGACGCTAAGATGTGGGTGGGGCTGGAGATACAGTTGGGTTGGCAACGGGGTTAGATTTGGGTTGGGGATGGGGTTAGGATAAGGGGTGAGCTGGAGCCGGGTTTAGGTTTAGGGTATAGGGGCTGGGCCTGGGGTGGGGAAGGTGGGAGCAGGGACCACATACCAAGAAGGAGCAGGACTCTGGCCATGGTGAGCAGGGATTGTGCCGGGCTGGATGTCTTTGAGGACCTGCCTGACAGCGCCGAGTCCTTTTATAAAGGCAAGATAATATTGAGACACACCCTGAAAACACAATGAGTCACCGCACATACTTGGAACCAGCAGAACGCAGATCCTGTGGTATGGCAGGGAGACACGGGCCGCCTCCATCCCCAGGAAAGAATGGCTTCGGTCAGCAATTTCACGTCCACCTGGAACTGCGGTGTGCTCTGATTTACAAACAAGGTGTTTCAAGACGTAATTAATGAAGGCTCTCAAGAGGAAATCTTTCTAAATTTAGAGTAGGCCCCAAACCCGATGGAGATTGGGAAGCGCATCTATTCAGAACCCTTTGCTTCTCAAAAAATTATAGAGCCCCCCCCCGCAAAAAACCTTTGTTTATGTGCCTTATATTCACATGTTGTTCGTGTATATTTGCATTTATACAAATATTTTATGTATGGATTTATCATCACATATTTATCAAAATAGAAATTAAAACTGAGGAGTTAGAAACATATGATGATTCATTCTCCTAAATGATAACGATAAATCCATTATTATTCGCATAATATAAGACCCGGAGGAAAACATAACTGTATCTTCTCGGGCGGGGTGGGGGGGACTGGGAGAGAGGCACTGCCTTATTTGTGCAAAATGCCTGGGTTAGTAGCAGGTAGTCAGATTCTCGTAAGTGTTCCCGCATCAGTCTGCCGCATAAAAGACAGAGAAACGGTCGAAGGGTCACGAGGAAATTGTCCTGATGTCGCAGACCACCAGATGTCTTGAGGATGCCCAGGGTTCCTCAGAGCAACTTTGAGAACCAATGTCCTTGACAGCAACCCTCGGACAGCTGTGACTTCTCACACTCAGTCACACCTGTTGGCGCTTTCCACAGACGGGGGTTGGGGGGGGTCATTCCTCAGAAAGAAATGGGGAACTGGGCTAGAACCCTGCTCATCACCACTGAGCCCTTATGAATGAAGGTCTGAGATGCGAATTAACAAAGTCCTTCCCGTTGCAAATACAGAGTTCCCCCAGCCTTCTCTTATTCCGTTCAGTGTTTCACCCGCTACATTGGGTCCTCGACACACTGAGTCACCGCTGAAGATGTCAGGGGGGAGCCACCGCCCTCATCCCTCTTAAGAGCCCAGTGTCCCCTTAAGATTGTGACACCACTTCCCTGGTGTGTAAACCCCCCTTACACACGGACCCGAGTGTGTGTGTGTGTGTTGAGGTCCATTGCCATGGCAACATCGTGCTCCTTCTGCACTCACGTGGGGAATCACAGCGTCAGATTTTTCTGCTGTGGGGCCCTGCTGGCCTTTCCTGCCATCACCCCACGTGCTCACGAGGCGGTTCCTCCGCTTGACCCACCCTTAGGGCCCATGGTCTAAGCAGGGGTGTCCCACCTTTCGGCGCCTCTGGGCCACGCCAGAAGAAGAGCTGTCTTGGGCCACGCCATGAGTGCACTGCAACACGTGATCTCACACGCACATCTCACAGGGTTTCATGTTGGGCCGCAGTTCCAGCCGTCCTAGGCCACATGGGGCCCGTGGGCCACAGGTCAGACGCTCCCGGGGACACCTTCTTTTGAATATTGGCGTCTTCGGTGTGATGGGAAAATTTACGAGCTGGCTTGGCTAAGGTGCAGTGCCCAGGTGGGTGGTCAGCACCCGTCCCGACGTTGCCGTAGAGACGTTTTGCAGATGTGGTAACGCTGACATCAGCCAACTTGGAGAAAAGCAGAAGGCTCTCCATATGGTGGGTGGGCCTGGTCCCATCAGGTGGGGCCACGAGAGCAAACACTGAGGTTTCCGGAAGATGCAGACCTTCTCCTTCCCGACTCTGCATTATTTAGATGTTTACAATGAGCGTGCGTTGCTTTAGTGATATTTAATGGGAAGACAACAGTAAGTCTTCAACAGTGGTGTTAACCAAGGAGAGTCGGGGCCGGCACTAGGGTGGAGTCGAGGCTAACACAGCGGAAAGTTGGGGGGTTCCTGGGAAACGGGGGTCACCTGACAACAGTGTTTTGAGGAAGAGATGAGATCCATCGAAGTCCAAATGAGAGGTTTCTTTGAGCTTCACTGGTCTCAGTCTGCCCTGGAGGGCATTCTCACCATGCCTGGGAATCTCCGAGTGCACCAAGCTCCACCCTCTGCTGTTTTGCCGGCACTCACTCATGTGTTTGGGGGTGCGTGCGACAAACACTGGGGTACACGTGGGGATCCCAGTGGAGGCATTGGGGGTGAGCAGGAGTCATCAGACGGAAAGGAGGTGACCTGCTGTGGCACGGCTCCAGGAGAGGACAGATGCCTATGAGCCAGCGGGGGAGGCGGCAGCAGCCATGCGGAAGCTGTGTTGGTGGCCTGGGACCAGTAATGAGTGGAACAACTAATGGCCCAGGCCGCCGGAGCTGACCTGCAGGCCCTTCTGATGTTGAGCAAACAGGAGCATGGAAGGAGGGTGGGGCCCTGTCGTGTATGTCAGGCACGCTCGCAAGAGGCCACGATGACCCCTCCAAGGCCCACTGAGAGCCCCTCAGGGACATCTGTGGACACCAGTTGGAGGAGAGGAACCCACATTCGCTCTAAGTCGGGACCTGATGGCTACTTCTGACGATAAGATACAGCAAAAGGGGTGGGGTGCCTCTCCTGGGCTTAGTTTACAAAAAGACCCTGGCCCTGCCCACCTGCCCTCTCTCTCTCACTCCCTGGCTCCCTGGTGGCCGCTACCATGTGTGAGCTGCCCAGTGGAGAGACCACCATCAAGGACTGAGGTCCCACCCACGGCCAGCCAGCACCAGCGACCTGTCAACAGCAATCGGAGGGACTCTGGGAGGGGATCCACCCCCTCGAGATGACCGCAGCCCCTGCCAGTCCCCAACGGCAGCCTGGTGAGGGGCCCAGAGCCACAGGCA